>WSZQ02136607.1:5320-42217 GCA_019419845.2 Weissflogia rhopalogaster
AGCAGTATGAGCGTAGTTTAATGAGAAATATCGAGCAGAAGATGCTTAATTTCCGGCTGTGGAGACGAAACGAGGTGGCCAATAAAGACGACGGCGCTGCCGCTGGAAATTTTTCCCTTCATAAAGTCGCCGCTCGCGATTTTAAAACTTCGTTCTCACTATCGTCTCGGTGGCAGTGGCGGTGGAGACGGTGGCTTGTCGCCAGCCATAGCCAGGCAGAGTCGCGGACACGTACCAATGAACGTAAAAATGAACTGAGCCCTCTGCCACCAATGCCTCTACCGCCACCAATGTCACACCAAGTCATGGCTTTTCCGCGCCGTGGAAATTTACTGCGCGGCAGACTGGAATAATAAAATTCCGTCTTCGTTTCCTCATCGGTGCCGAAACGAAAAGCAAACGCTCTCTGGGGTTAAAAAACATATTTTTACACCTAGAGCAACTAGACATTAATTAATTAGATACTGTATATATGACGTAATTAGTTATATTTATTAAATTAAATATATTATTTTTTTCAGTTTTAATTGAAATTAATACTTCTTAATTAAAACTGAAAAAAGCTAATTTTTTATTTACTATACTGACAAGGAGGAGATACTGATTTGACTTCTTGGATTCGCATGAAATTTAGTATATGTACAGTATAAGATTGGAAACTAATTATATTCGAGTGGGATGACGAAACTCTCTAGGGAATAGGTACTTCAGGATTGTTCTCAACCTCTTAGAATTTCCCGTTCGTTCAACTACACTCTTCCAATCTTACCGATAACCCCAGACTAAGTAGTAATGCAAGAATCAGGAAGAAATGGGGAAGGAAGCAATAGAGAGAAGTAACTTTTATAAAAATGGTGCAGGACGGTGTTCAAATTAATTGTGGAGAGAGTGGCGATGTAACGCATTTGATGAGAGAGCTGATTGAAGAATGAAGGTATTTCAGAAGAAATGTAGGAGCCTAAAATGTCAGAAAGAGGTTCAGGAGAAGCAAGAAAAGAATAGGAACAGAAGATATAATCCTGGATAACCTATAAGGCGGATCAGGTAATCGGGAGGATACCGCAATATATTAATAGGAGTGAATTGGGCAATGAGGAGAAACGCTTAATGACAAGTGCAAGGTGCGGATGCGAGAAAGGTGGAAAGAAAACATGGAAAAAAGGTTTATCTATACTTGCACTATATTTATGACCATGTTCATTCTCAACTTTATTTTTTTCGAAAAACTCGTAATTCTGCCCTGCAAAAGATAAGAAGTACAGCTACGGCCCTGAAACGTCAGTAAATTACCGTCAATTCCAATAGAAACTAAGTAATTTTTAATTGTTATTTATATCACTCGAATTCTTATCAAAGAAAGATTCTTGTAGAATAAGAAAAAGAAAAGTTTTACAATTTACAAAAAATATCAGAAAAACAATCATTTTTCATTTTTAACTACATAATCATCGCAATGACGAAGTATTTGTGTTTGCAAGATCATTATTATCTCTCATGTCACTCTGGCAGGATGTCTTCTTTTCACACTTCCTATCATTATCAGTCGCCAACCGCCTCACAGCTGCTAACCAACCAAACTCACAAGAGTCAACCAGAGTCAGGCAGTCACACTATGTAGCAGGAGAATCCACAAACGCCCTCCTGTGGCGCTCCTACTTCATCGCGGTTCGTTAAACTTGAGATTTGAACTCATCTCTCCGCCCCTTGGAACGCACCACAGCGGCGAGATATCGAAGATCAAAGCTTGTTATCTCATCAGTAAACATAAACTGTTTCCTTTTCTGTACCCGCGAACGCTCTGCTTGCTGCTGATGCAGAGTTGCAAAAAAATTAATAAAATGAGTTCACCTCAACACTCAGAGAAGCATCGGTGGCGGTGGTCGTGCCGGCTTGAGATGAGGCAAGTTAAATTCATGGATTTGCAGATTTGAAGACGCTGTAAACGGCGACGGCTTGAATTAAACTCGAAACTAATTAAAGAAAGTATGCGCCGAAGTATGCTGGGTATTTTTGAAGTGTTACAATCGCAATTATGCGAGCTTCTCATACTATTAAAAGTTTGAGCGCATTTATGAAATTTGTGATTTTGCAGTTTCTAATTACTGTTCCTTAGATTATTTATATATTTACTTTTTTTACGTATGTTTCATAGAATATTGTAATTATTAATTTGGTTAAAAAGTTAAAGGATTAAAATACTTTTCACATTTTGGTACAGGGGCCTATAGATACACAGTTCCGATCCAAAAAATGTTTGCGTTATCAGTGAATATTGTATATATCACAGTTTCGATTTTTCATTAACCGCCTCCTTGCCCTCGGAGGGTGACTTCCTCCCGCTGTTGGCATTATCTGCCGCTATTGCCGCCCGCCCGCCCGGCGCCGCCACCAAAAAAGAAATATACTTGCAAAGCGCGATGCCGCGCGTTTTTGGCAATCGTCGCACATTTAGCGCTGCGTAGGGGTGGATTTTATGAGGGTGTGTATCGAACTGGCATCACGGCGCATTGTGATTGAACGATGGACCCAGAAAATATCGAATAGTGTCGTAAAATAACCACATTTGCACGTTAAAGTGTTCTTTGTTACAGAAAAAACTCAAACCTTTGTGAAATCATGGAAATTTACATAGAAATAAGAAGAAGACAAAAAACTGAAGTATGTCTTTTTATGACTCCGAATATGTTTTACGAATCTTTTCTAATTTTAAACCGCCTTATTTTATCTAATTTTTCTATTTTTATTGCAAACAGAACTTGTTACCAAATCATGCTGTATTCTGTAATTCAGTACGACTAAAAACATTTTTAATTTTTAACTTTTACATCAAATATTATCTTGAAATATATTTTGAGCATTTCTGATAGGGTATGTGAAAACCCGAAATTTTTTGAATTTATCCCAATTCTGGTCTTAACTAACAATAGTAGTTCTCATTATAATTCCCGCTCCATTAGACTGACGCCGACTACGCACAGTGGCCTATAGTCTCAGTTTCGTTGTATGTTGTTTGAACTGAAAATGTTAAACTACTCATTTACAAATGGATGAATGAGTGAATGAGCGAATGCCAGAAAGGTTTAGGAGTGCAAGAGGTGTGCGACAGAGATACTCGAGTCCGTTTCTGTTTAATCTGTATTTAAGTGATATGGAAAAGGTTTAAGAAACGGGCAAGATGGCGGGGCTGTGATAGGTAGAAGAAAAGTATGGATGCGGGCGTATGCCTACGATGTGGTGCTCCTGACAAGGGATAGGAAAGGTATATGCATAGAAGAGGACTGAGTGTGAGTATGGAGAAGACGAAATGAATGCTAGTTAGGAATGCAGAAGGGAGAAAAAGTATGGGATGCTTGAAATGGAAAGGGGAAATGATCGAGAGAGTCGATGCTTTCAAATATCTTGGGTTTTTGATTAGCGCGAATGGAGCATGTGAGATGGATGCAGGGAAAGGCAAGGAGTGTATGGGGGTATGTGAAACGGAAGTGGGGGTATATATGGGGAAATAACTGGGATGTGGTACTAAGGTTATGGGATGCATGTGTCAAGGTGAGACTGTTGTATGGTGTGGAAGTGTGGGGACTGTGTGAAACTTTACAGCGGGAACAGACGTGGTTCATTAAAGGTATGATGGGCCTCGATAGATCCACTCCCAGGTACATTGTAATGCAAGAGATATGAAGAATGTCTGTTAAATGTGAGTCGGTTAGCAGGGTTGTAAGGTTTGAAGAGAGAGTGAACAGAATGGAAAGTGGAAGGTTGATGAAGGATATATGGGAATAGTGTGCTAGTAGAGGTATGAGTAAGTGGAGGGTGAACTAAAGGAAAGAGTATGAGCATGTTGGTTTGTCGGAACTAACGCTAGAGGAAATATTGCGGGAAGGGGGCCCGTTAGAATGGATGGTGTGTGAAAGGGGTCGAGAGGTGGAAGAACAGGTGCACCAGGAGAACATAAGTAACAGCTCGTAAACCCGACATAGAGGCTAATACAGGCCATCGGACTGAAGCCGATATATGTCACCAAACAAAGAATGAGCGCCGACGACAAACGGGTTATGGCCAGGGCAAGGTATGGGAGTACGGAGCAAGAAAGAAAGGTGTGTATGGGGAATGAAGATATCGAATGTGGTGTGTTTTGTCGAGGTGAGGTGGATACCTGGGAGGATCTATGTGTGTGCGTAAGGCTGAATGTTTTGGGATATAAGAGGGGGAATGTAAGAGAGTGGTTGGGAGAGGGAGGGGGAGAGTAGAAAATAATTTAATGGTCGATAGCTAATCTAAATATATTTATATATCTAAATATAATTTTATAGAATTTTGTAATATTATAGAAAACTGCATTGAAACTTTGAATAAAAAAAACAAATATAAGCGTATTATCAGAAAATGTAATAATTAAGATACAACAAAACCCCATATGATGATATCTAGCCAATATTTGAACGCATGTGGTAAAAATAAATATTATTTATTATCAATTAATTAAAATCTAAAGCGCAATGAATTTTAACGCGCATGGGTTGTTGATTATTATTAATGAAAAATTACATTCGCGCCGCAGCGAAGGGCGAGGGCGAGTAGTTGGAAAATGTTGCCGAAAATGAAAATGCGTTTTCGGAAGATAGCCATCTGCCCATCCGCCACAATTAACCGTGGCGTTGGTGTGGTGGCGGCGCATGTTTCGTGCGGTTAAAAATTGCGTTTTAAGGGCGCCCACCCGAAAAGGATGAAAGGAAATGAGCGCCATTAATAATCCCTTAGACTTTGCATTCGGTTTTCCATTTCCCTCCACCGTCACCAACGTGGCCTCACCTACGTTATAGCAAAACGTGATGAAAAAATACGAGGAGACGCGAATGAAGAAGAAAAAGCGCGGAGAACTCTAGTTAATGAAAATCGAATCCGTTGTAGATTGAAGGACGTGTAAAGTGAGTGGAAAATTCAATTGGTTTTCAATCAGCGCCATAAATCAATACATTAAAGTAGAAGAAATAGAAATTACTTACATTAATGGTGGAGACGCCAGGCATTTGTCTTAAAATCGGGTTTTTGGGTTGGTATGATTAAAAATAAAGGTTTTACATAATTAAATGTTTCAAAAAAAGGGGTTGTAAGTTTATTGAAGGAGTTTGTTTGCAATTTGTTGTTTGTGCATGAAATTTTCAGTATGGTAAGACTGACAAAAAGTAAGACTTGAGAAAATCTAGCTAGAAAAGTAGCAAGTAGCGTCGGAAAAGATTAAATCTGCGCATCGAATTGAAGATATGGGATTGGACGATGCGCGAACGAGCGGCCAATCAGCGTCTTCGTTGCTCGATGCTCGCCGCCACCACTACCACCACCAGAAACGCTGAAATACCGCCACCGTCACGGCGGCGGCATTCGCTCGTGATGAGCCACCGCCGCCGGCCGGCATTCAGTTTGCGTTCGCACGCCGCACACGACGCACGCGAACCGAGATATCGTAATCACGCCGTCGTAATCACGCAAATTTACGAAATTTAATTACGATCGTCAACTGTGAATCTTCAATATCCAGCGTGAAATATGTAGTAGACTCTTCCAAAGCTAGATAACGATCGTAACGTTTCTATAACAATTTCTAACCTTATAGAACCCTGCAGAATTCAATAGAATGTGTGAAAATTACAAACATTTAACGAAAGCCAGGGATTCTTTTCGAAATTGAGTTTTGAGAGAATTATTTCCACATTTGGCACAAAGTTACACGTTCGTTGGGGTAGTTGGGTCGCTAGTGTGTTCGTTTTTGGTTCTGGTGCGCGATTTTCTCGCCTTTTCCTACGGCAACGAGCCGAAAAACAGAGTGGTGGACGTTAGTTTGACAAACTGTAACATGTGTTGACACGCCGCCCTCGAACACTATCACTATCCCCATTGAACAGCAGCACCAGCACGCTCTTCGATGACGGTTTGATTCGCTCTGATTCAGCCAACATTCAGGCAACATGCGTTCGACGACATGCGTCCTCCTGCTGGCCACATGCTTTCTTTATGGTAATTTAGATTTATTTTATTTTATCTTTAAATTCGTTGTTTTAAAGTTTCTTGTTTAAATCTATCAGAATGAAATTAAAGGTTCAGAAGGAAATATTATATTATTAAATCAGGAGTAAGTACGTTTCTAAGATCTAATCATCATTTTCTTCTAGTGTGTCCGAAAAACTCATAAAGTCCGAAAAACATATAAAGATTTTAACACTACATTAAGGTAATATAAAAGAGGATGAGTTGCTACTATGAATAATTTTGCCATCAAGCCTATAAAAATTGCCCTTCAAAATTTATAAATTTTCGAACTATCGCCTTTACCGTCTAAACAAATAAGGATAATAACAATTTCTTAAGGTGCAATAAAAGAGGGTGATTTGTTGTTTCGAATAATCGTATCCGCAAATCTAGAAAACATATAATAAGAGCGGTATTACCCTTTAAAGTTGATATAATTTTGAAATTTTCAGAAACACGTTCCTGTAAATCGGTTTTTCTGACTAAACAAATAAGGATAATAACAATTTCCCAACCTGAAATAAAAATATAAGAGTCGTTACTTTAAATAATTCTATTGCTAAATCTGCAAGTCTTCTAATAAGGGTGCTGGTACTGTCAAATTTATCAAATTTTCTATATACTCAAAAATCATGATTTGGAAAGTAGCATATCCCATCTAAACAAATAAAGATAAGATAAGTATTTCTCAACGAGTAATAAAACAGGAAGAATTGTTGCTTCGAATAGTTTCATTCCCAAGCCTGTAAAATTCATAATAAGGGCAAAACAATTCAATATATCAATAAGTACTTTCGGAAAACAATACAATTCTCTGCAGTTCTCTAGAAAACAACGTCTAGCTGCGTAATATTTCTATATAATGTTAAACCATTTGAACTACGTTGTCTGTTATCTATTTCCATGTAAACTCACAAGTTTCAATTTATACTCCGAATATGAAAATGTTTTTAATTTTACCTGTATCATCCGAACTAATAGCACTCTGAATATAACAACAGTGTAAGAAAGTAGATTAAATTACATTTCAAATGGTATATAATGAAATGTACTTTAAATTTTAGAAAATCATGTTGCAAGCAAAATTTTCCCGAGCAATTTAAAACTGTGGAAATGAAAGGTCGAATAAATTGAATTGTCACAATTACAATTCACATTAATCCACACCTATAAACCACATATCAAGAGATCAACCCCTTTTCAACAATCACACTCAATCGCAAAATGTGCGCAACCCACAACATCACAATACATACAACATCACAATCACAATAATAACATGTAAAATAAGAATACATTAGAACCAATAAAAAATGTAAAACCAGGCTGAAAGACCAGTATGGTCGATGGCCAGGTCTCAGGACCCAAAATGGAATTTTTTACCTCAACATTAATAATTTGAAAAACAACGAAATACATATGAAGATTATACAAAACCCTAATACTTCTCATGAAAAGTGGGAATAATTCCTGTAAAGTTGAAAGGTCGAATCGCAAAAATCATCCAAACAATAACAATCATTGCAATTCTATTAGTATTTTATTAAATTATCTCATCGCAATAAACAGCATAATTAAACAACATGCAATGAGATTCTATGCGTTTGCAAATTATAAACGAAGCAAAACAAGCAGAAAAACCACCGCAACATTAGCAGTGCATATATTTGACATTTTCGATTAAATTAGCTCAGCGCGGCTGGCAAATTAAATATTAAAATACTAAATAATATGCGATTCGATTAAATTTAAAGTGCGCGCTGTTTGTTGCGTGCAATTTGCATGAGTATACTTGTGTATGTTTGTTGCGAAAAGTGCTAAAAGTGCGCCGGCAATGCAGAGAGCTGTGCAATGCTGCCGATGGCAGTGAATTCTATTTACCGCTTTCATTAAAGCGTCTCCGTCGCTGCGTTTTGCACTGCGCTTATTGCGCGTTTCTGCAGGTAATAATTGTACGAAGCTAATGTGTAAATTTTCATTCGCACGTCGAGACGATGCGTAGTAGAAGATAGCAATGGCTGTTTCGAGGCTCACTTGTGCGCGGGATGATAGTAAAACGTAGTGTTGTGTTGTGCTGTGAATATTTGCAAAGTTGCAAATTCGTTGTCTAGTATCTAGTCGTAGGTCTTGGATTATTTCTTCCGTTACTAGCCTTGCGGCGTTGGGAATAATAGGAGTTGGAAAGGAAAACTTTGAGAAGAATGCAGGAAAATGCAGTTTAAGGCGATAATTGGTAATTTTCTGATAAGAATCAGAAAGAATTTATACGAGCCATGAATATTTGAAGAATGACGTTTGTTTTTTGTGTGCTGTAAATTAACATTTGTAATTTTACTGTCTTAGAATTATTTGGTTTAATAGGTCCTGAATTCATTATATATTTTTATTTAAAACTTCCCAACTGTAGATACTATGGGTATTATTGTAATAGATGTCGAGGTAACTAGATGCTGCTATTTTTAAGAAAAATAGCTGATTTGTTAAACCTGATTTCTTAAACTTGATACATCTTGATTGGACCAAACGCGCTCTTATTATTTATCCTGGCGTAGTGCCGAAATGGCCCAACAGATTTTAATGGAATTTTGTTTGGATATTCCGAAATGCCCGAAAAAGATATGAACATAAAAATGACGATAGCTCCCTATCGTTAATTGCGATTTTAGTCCTTTGTGAATAAATATAATCGTTTGCCTTTTATAGATGCCAATGATTATTTTAATAACGTAAGGAAGAACCCCTTTTCCTCTTTTTCTTAAAGATAACAAAAATTTAAATTACGTATCTCTTAAGTTGAAACAAAGCAAACATATAAAAATTATAAAAGTTAAAATCGGATTGTTAGTCTCTGAGAGTCGCGTGCAATTTTACTAAATAATAACCACAGAAATAAATGAATTAGACAAAATGTGTAGAAAATGTCATTTTAAAAATTAGAAAATATATAAACTCGAAAACAATGATCAAAACAATTCTTTGATATAAACATTCGCCTCATATAAGCACGCACATACGCACGATACATCGATAAGCAATGAAAATAATACGCTGTAATGATAGCGGGATGGCAGGATGAATACATACGGCCGCGAGTAACATATCAATCAATTCGTTCATGCGCGCATTGTTTTGATGTTGCCGCCGCATGCCGGCGGCGGCGTTTTATCAGCGGAGCGAATCCGCCAGCAGCTTTATTCGATTATACGTGCGTGTTATTGTTATTATTATTATTATCGTCAAGCGCAAAAATGCCGAGTTGCCGCACTAGGGTAAATTGTTGGCTGGAGCTGATGCAGCTGGTAGAGGGTTTGGGAGAGACAGAATAGGGCACTGCGATTAAATCAAAAGTGCACATATTTAATTATCTCTGGCCAGAGTGCCAATATACACATAGCCACTGAAAGAATGTATACAAGTTGAAATGCATATTCATATGTAGAGGTGTGTACAAATTCAATTTATCATTTCATCGTACTAATAACGAGAATATTGATTGATTCCCTTTGTATATTTTACATATTTTGATGACTAAAGTGTGTAGTCTATTATTGTTTATGCTATTTTCATGTTTTAATACAATTTTCACTTTATATTTATATTTTGAGTCCAGCTATATATGCAGTTACTATTACATATTTTTTATTAAAGTTAAATATTGTGAGTTTCAAGAAGAAAGTCCTTTTGAAGAAGTTTAAGTACCTTTATTGGATCGGGCGCATTCCTAGCGCTAAGAATTTTGACTCAGTAATGACTATACTGAGTAAAACAACTCTATCGAACCAGGCGCATTCTCACGCTGCGTAGAATTGCCGCCGACTATAAACAAGTCTATTCACTGGCTTAGATCGGACCGAGCGCATTGACAGTGTTGTGAATATCTGCCGAAGGTCTCTATTGGACCCGGCGCATTTATCGCGCTGCAATGAGTCGCTTTTCGTCGGTTTTCTGTCGCCTAAAAACCTAAATCGAACCCGGCGCACTCATCAAGCGCGATAGAAAAATCATGTTATACCTTCTAAAATACTCGTATTTAAACTATTTTAACAAGAACGTGAACAATTTTTATAATATTCAACGCTAATAAATTAATAAAAATCCGAAATTAGATCAACCTAAACTTAACTACGAGTATGTCCAACAACTCATAGTTAAGCCGTTTTTAATCGAATGCCACTCGACTTTGTCGCAGCCGCCGGCCGCCACCAGCAACCACATCCCCTCCCCGGACACGTGTGTATCAACGTTAATAAAGTTTCGCATGTGTACATATAAAGTCAACGACGAGTATACTCGACCAGCGAGCCGAAGCTCGGGTGCAAAAAAGTGCTTATCGTTCTTATCGCCGAGTTACACATGAACACACTGAAGTGTTTAATGTTGTACGCGAGTGGCGGCCAGCGTGCCGCCCGCCTCTCTCGCTCTTTCACCCCCTAACGTTGCACGCCGTTGCCGCCCGCAAAAACCGCGAATGTGCAGCGTGTGCAAGTTTTTTTTTGTGCTTTCTGTGTGCGCTCGTCGACTGCGTGTGGTGCTACTCTGTCTTTTGGCTTGCGAAATTTCGAAATTAACTGACAAAATGCGGCGTCGAGGGCTATCTGTAGCGCACGTATGCAAATGCGCGTCGGGGCTGAAAAACTGCAAGGATTTTGGATTTTCCGCCGAGACGGCGAGACGAGTGCGTGATTTATGCGCGCCTATAGTCGGTTGAACATAGTCGATTTAACTTGGAGTATAATCTGTATTAAATCCATTGCTACGGATAAGCGGATGAAAGGTTGAAGGTGTGGAAATCGGTAAATCGAAAATGTAAATAAAACGACAGATATTGATACTTCTAGTGATGAAAATCACCAGAAAAAATGTTTAATGCTAATTTAATAGGTGAGGATAAAACTTAATTATCACCTTTATCCACATGACTTTCTTTCCAATTTTCAACTATCCGGAATACAGATAGATTTGTAGTAATTTAAAAGCGATTGTAGTTTTCCTTACAAATCCTTCCCTTCCTTGATATTTTAGCAATGAAGTAAAATATGCATATAAACTACAAATAAATAAATACATTTCAGTGGCATTTTCACGGTTAGACTAAAGTCACATATTGGTAACGCAAGCATGTAATGTTTAATTTTGAAGAAATAGAATTTACACACTGTGATTCACTTCAATTCTAGGACCGTATTCTTAAAATGTTTATAATTATTATAGTATCATGTTACAATGTTTTCTAATAATATAACAAAACAATCATCTTCAATAAACCTTCAACCAACTTTTATGTAATCAAAAAAGAAGTAATCAAGTCTAATAGTTTTCTGATCCAAAACAACTTTTTTCTTATCTACTTTCCCATGTGTTTGTTTGTGCACTTTTAGGTCTAGTTCTAGTTTACTTAGTTTTATTACTCCGACCGTAAACGAAGACAATAGTCTTCCAAAGTCCGCAAAAGATCCTGGGGTGGAATAAAGAGCATCCGCCATTAAAGCGCTCCGTTTGTGTGATTGCATCACCGGCGCCTTCGCCCAACCTGCACTAGTCTGGTAGAGGTAAACTTATATCGTTTCCTCGCGAATAAACAAAGCCTCTAAATGAACCGACATGAGCGTAAAACCGGGGAGAACAAATTAAAAAGATCCCACACATACTCCTACAAACATTCAGAAGTAGACAAACATTCGTAAACACTAAAACTTGATGTAAAATATAAAAGAAAGTAGAAATATTAATTTAATCTGCGAAATTCTATTAAAATCTTAATATTCTTGTTTTTTTTTCATTGGATTTTTAACATCTTTCATCAAAGAATTTTTAAAAAATGTGTAAATCTATTTTGACAGGTATCTTCAATGTTTTTGAAGTGATGTCGTTTTATTGGAGGGTAAATCGTTTTTATATGTAATAGTAACGAAAGTAACTAGTTTCACTCTATCTCATTCATATACTGCTGTGGAGGGCGCGCTAGCTCATTTTCGGACAGACGCTTGCATCACTCTCTACACAGTATTTAGTGTTTACCTTTAAAACCATAAATAATTTTATAGTAATTATGTCTGAATGGAAAACGTTAGAAAGAGAATAAATCTGGTTCTTGAAGGACTTAATGCGGTTGGAAATATTTACTCTAGAGTACGTCGTGCTGCAGGAATCAGGTAGAATGAGTATGAGAGTCAAGTGGCATGAATGACGGATGATAGATGGGTTAAGCATTTGTGGGTATGGTGTGTTAAACGAGGGACTTGTTAGTGGAGAGAGAATAGAAGAATAGCATACGAGGTGGTAGGTATATCTCAAGAGCTAGTGGAGAAATATGTGGAGGGCGGGGAAATGATGGAACAGATGGTTAGGGTGTCAGGACTAGATGTGGACAATCAGATAAGAGAGGCTAAAATAAATAACAGTTCATATATCGCCGACTATAAACGAATTCAGGTTATAGGAAGAAGAACAGGTTATTTTGGGAACATGGCGCTGAGCAAAGCCGAGCAAGAATGTATGGCACGAGCGAGGTGTGGATCAGAAGAGAAGAATAAGGGTAAAAATGAAGAATACAAGAGGTTTGGATTATGCATGGCTGGAAGGGATACATGGGAGCATGTGATTAAGGAATATATCGGAAGTATATATAGTATATATAATCACTATATATAGGAATTATAGAATAAGTGTTCAAATCATAACACAGTGGGTGCCCGCACCTCAAAGCATTTAAGCAATATTAAGGTGGACTAAGAAAGAAGCAGAAGCCACCTTCCATGGTCCTGAAGTAATCTGTAGAGTATCAGTGACCACAGTGAAGGAATGGATCAGAAAATGGTATTAAAAACGAGGGGAATTATTGAATAACATTTGAAACTGCTGCTCTAATAAACTAAAATTATGTTTGGAAACCATAGCTTAGTGGTTTACCATGAAACCTTGTCCTGACTGAGAACTCTTCGTTAAATAATTCTACAGCTAAATTATTAACTCTGAAGTATTAAGGTTAATGTAAAATATCAATAAAAGTTTAAAAATAACCTTCAATAGATCTAAAAATAAACAAAATACCGTATGACACAAAACAATAAATGAAAAACTCAAAGGTAGCAAACGCACAAAAAGTAGTGAAATGCAACGGGGAAACAAGTGGAAAACAGAGAATTTATTTAATTGAATAGTCAACTTTCAATTGTACTGCGTGATATGTTTACGTAGCGTTTGACACCCGGCACGGTTAATTTAGCAAACATGGAAACAAGGACAACGGTTCTGGTGTGTTGGTTGTTGTCTATGTGCTAGTATTTGTGGGTTGGTGTCTGTGAGTATATATCGGTGGAGGTCTGAGCTTGTAAGTGGGTTCGTGGCTGTGAGTGTATGTGTGCCGGTCGGGTGCAAGCGTTGACGTGGGCACTTTGTCGCCCGCCCGCCCTCGACACGGTGGCGGCAACGGCGCGTGCCGTACGCGCCCAGCGCTCGCGAGGCAACCACTGCCACCGCCGCCGCTGGCGGTGGTAAAGTGAGCGTCGTCGCCGGCGCGTCTCCGTCGACGCTTTTATGCTGGATCTGATTAGCTTCGTGCGACGCATAACTAATTGAAACTATAACGTGACGCGGCGAAGCGCGCCCGTGTATTGGCTGTTGCTTCAGACATTTCAGGCATTGCAGGCAACATTGCAAAGATGGGGCAGCAAATATGATGATGTGCGAAATGCTGTGAATCATTTTGATTTTTATCAAGGATTTCATCGGCATGTTGTGATTTTTATATAAGAAAATATATTATATTGAAAATTTTATTTCCATTTTGATGATTATGCTTGTTTTTTTTCGTTTTGTCAGAAGATATATTTTTCACTGTATAAATATGAATATATTATGTATTGTCATTAAATACAAAAATA
The DNA here is from genome assembly GCA_019419845.2 of Weissflogia rhopalogaster. Lineage (NCBI taxonomy): Eukaryota > Metazoa > Arthropoda > Insecta > Coleoptera > Staphylinidae > Weissflogia > Weissflogia rhopalogaster. The sequence continues at coordinate 19,228 of WSZQ02136607.1, forward strand.
TAATAATTGGAATAACATTACAGAGGATTTTTAGAGGTTGGTACCCAACATTTTTGTAGGTGTAGTGCATTTCTGGAAATAATTTGTGTTAACGGGATTTTTCGCCGTTTCGAGCTTAGCTTAAAAAATTCAAATTGGTATGGCTTTAACAGCAATATTCGCCGTATATAGTTATGTTTCTTGATTCAAAACGAAGTTGAGATTTGATGTTGAAATTAGACTTTATTTCACAACAAAGAAATTAACGATTATCAAACTCAAGATACTTTATTCAAAAATGATTTCGATTTGGATTCGTGAATCATGAATAGGTGTTACTTGAACTTAAGGCAAGAACAGAATTATATTTTATTTTCAATAAATATTGTAGGAAGACTTTTATCTCTACGCAAATGTTTAGATGCGCAAGTGATTGATGCGCATAGTGGTCGCAGAGTAGTTTGCACATAGTTGCCGCCATCTATTAGGTGGTGACGTAGCTATATGTATCGTACCGCAGTCGTACCGCAGTGTTGCATGTTGACCGACCTTGACGCACTGACGACTACGCTATGATACCCATACGGCGAATGTTATATACCAAATATATACCAAACTTTGATTTTTTTTTTGGGCAAACGAGTCAAAATCCCTCACATTTTTTTCCATATATATTTTTTCCACGTACAAAAATTTTCATTCAATTCTATGATGGACAACTGAGGCACTCTCTTTATACGATTTCAGTACACTCGAAAGTACAATGGTAGTACAAAATTCATGAGATTTTATTAGACAGTTTATGCAGTTTCTAAATCGAATTCTCGGCAAACTATTAACATTATTTATATTTGGAATAAATTCTATGCATTCTTTTCATGCGCCGACAATTAGCTTCGAGATTATCTTATGTTAGCTTTCAGATTAGAATACTTTAGATTTAGTTATATACCAAAGAACTTCTGATGCCAAGAAATGAGCACGTAACGTGCCCATCCGTGCATTTATTGTAATTATCGTAATTATAAGCGCACGACTGGCTAATGAATGCAGCGTGTGTGTGATTAAGAATTAATCCGGAAATCGGCGGAGGTGGTAACGGCGTCGACGCAGCCGTAGCGGCGGCGGCAATGACGACGCCGTCACTCAACCAGCAGCGTCTTGCCTTAGTGCATCGTAATTATGTCGAAAGCATGATTAATCTATCATCACGCGCGGTGTCGCCATTGCGACGTTGTCACCACTATCCTTTTCTCTCTCGCTCATACTCAATGTCCCTTAATCGCACTCTAGGCAGCGAAATGTGCACATCCCTCTCGAAATTCATTCCGCAATCTCGTCGATGTCGCCAAACCAACGCCATTTTCCGCCACACACGACACAAACAAACCGATATTAACATATCCAATACGGTACAACTCATACCACAATTTCCATACTGGATATTCCACAAACATATTCAAAATCTTGTTTTGGTTAGATTTTGTTAGATAGGTTTGGTTAGGTTTGGTTAGGTTTGCTTAGGTTTGCTTAAGTTTGGTTAGGTTTGGTTAGGTTTAGTTAGGTTTGGTTGGATTTGGTTAAATTGGATTAGGATGGCTGAAATTAGAGTGGGTTAGGTTAGGTTAGGTTTTATTAGGTTATATTAAGTTGGGTCAGACTTATGTTGAATTAAATTTAATCCCATTAGCAGACATTGATTTGTTTTACGTTAGATTAGAATAGACCAGGTTAGGTTAAGATAAATATATATCGAAATTATGTGTGTCACTGTATAGACGTGTATGCAAAGCACTAATATTTAACGTTTTCGAAAACGGTTGTAATTATTCGCGTGCGATACAGACGAGCGAGCCGAACCAATCAGCGTTCGTCGCAAACGACTTAATAACGACAAGCTATCGCTCCAGTATGAGTATGGTGTTTTAGGGGGATGGGCGGCAATGGCAACGCATTGGTGGCGGCAGTGGCAGTGGCGTGACGGCGGTGGCGTCATTAACATATTCCCCTGCCGGCGACGATGGGGTGGCAATGCGCGCAAATGCGTTCTGCGAATGTCGAATTTCGAATGCTTCCTGCATCCTGAGTGTGCATGCGAGCGCAGCGGCCAAAGTGGCTACGGGGCGCTGCCTTCCATGCATTTCCCGGCAAAAATCAGCGCACCATCGAGCGGAAGTGCCGTACACTAACCCAGTTTAGCACTCGCTAAAGGTTATGCTGGCAAATGATAAAGAACTCCGAACAATGGGATTTGGAAAATGTGGTTAATAGAGAGACGACGGCAGACGGGATGTTCATTCAAACAACAACCACACCAATAAAAAACTAGAATCGGCAATTTCGGAATGGAAACGGAAGAGTACAAACCAAATGAATCCTAATTCCTGAATTATGAATTTCACAATTATTAAATGACATAAAAAGGATTTATTTACCATGAAAGAGAATGATTATCGTTTTTTTTTCTTCTAATGAATAGCAAAATATTTAATTAACCTTAAAAATTAAATTTCACAAAGCGATTTTCTACTAGAAACTATTGATAGCGTTCTTCATTAATAGATTATTCTATACTCTACTACCAGAACCAGAAAATAACAATACTAACATTTCCTTTCTATTGAAAACCAATTAGGATGTTACTATTTTTTGTCTGTATTTTGTTACAGACACGATGATGTTTTTTTTTGAATAAATTGCATTGCGCTGAATGAAAAGCCCTCCGAATCTCATCTCAACGCGTTTGTCGGCCGTCTCGTTCGAAGCCCACGTTTGTTGCATGCCAATTAGCACGGTGAATATTCAAAGCCGATTGCAATAGCGCATACTCATATATAGCGGGTTGGGTTGGATTGTGTTGGCGTGGCGTATTGGCAGAAGTTTCTGTGTGCGTTGGCGGATCGTTTACGTGCTCACACCCTCGGCGATGCGAATCGCACACTCTCAATAAAGCATATTAATTTTCATACGTTCGCGAGGACCACTACACCACGCCATACCACACCATGCCACTATAGCACCACCGTACGATTGGCAATAACAATATGCGGCCGCGTTTAATGCGATTGCGGTCGAGGCCCGCAATCGATTGCAATTAAATTCTTTTAATGGATTGATATTAGGATTCGTTTGCGTTTTCATGCGCATTTCATATTCATCCGTATGTTTTTCAACTGTGTTTTATACCTGTATTTATGATGGTTATATCTATGTCTATTTATATGTCATTAGGTTGTTTTTAAATCAGTAGATTAAAAATTAAAATGAGACAAAATTAAAGAATGTGAAACAATGTGTTTTTCTAGTAGTGTAATATAATATGATGGTCATTTATTAGGTGGACATTTTTGTGTAAGGCGCACAAGTGAAATGATTGTGACGTTATCTATATCAGCCAAACAGGGAGCAATATTCTCACCAGGGGCTTGGAGGTTATTAAAGAAACCGATGCGGGTTCCTCCAAACAATCGGCTATGGCCAAACATGTGGTCAGCAGTGGTCGTCACTGCTCAATCTCAAATCTTAAGTTTTTACACCCAGGCGTAAAAGGCTATAAACTTAACTTGCTAGAAAATATTTGCATTAAGCACGCCTTACACAAAAATATCCACCTCATAAATGACTATCTAGACATATTAACGCCAACGTCATTCACAAAAAATTGTATTAATAGTCTGTTAGTTTAAGATTTTCTTTAGTACCTGACGATGCTGCAAAGCGAAACGCGCGTTTTACAATTTTTGTAATAAACACGTAAAACATACATTTGTCATACTACATTCACCAACATTTAAAATCATGTTTTACCAAACTCCTATGGCCGAATCATTCGATTATATAATATACACGTTATACGTGGGCAAAAAAGTAATATAAAGATAGAAAATGGAGTAATAGGGCAAGTAAATAGTTTCAAATATTTAGGAATTAATATAACAGTAGAAGGAAAACAGGAAGCAGAAAGAAATGCCAGAATTGAGAGAATATGAAAACATATTACCAATTGAATAATGATCTACTTAATAAAAAAAGAGTTATCAAACAAGATAAAAACAAGACTATACAAAACAATATATCTACCTATTTTGACATATGGAAGTGAAAGCTAGGTATTGAACAACAGAGATAGGAGTAGACTACAAGCTGCTGAAATGAGGTTTTTGAGAACAATTGTAGGAAAAACCAGATTTTACAAAATTAGAAATGATGATATTCGAGCAGAACTAAAAATTGATCCCTTAGTAAAACAAATTTGGCAAGCGATAACTGCAATAAACAGAAAAGTAATGCAGAATTTATATAAATTAAAAAATAAGTCCGTGGATATAATTTGAACCCGCGACCCCCTTGTTTACAGATAGAAGTATTAACAACTGCGACGCGAAGAGGATATTATGTTACCCTATCATCTTTACGGTCTCCAATCTTTCGAGAACTCTCATCATCGCACTAATCATCATCCCCTGAGCATTTGCGGAGGATATGATAGTGTTTTCATTCAAATACAAGGCGGATAATTCGTTCACGTCTCTTATAAGTCATTCATTGTCGATGACCTCTATGTCGCAGGACATTTCTGAAATTAAGAATAAATCTCAATGGGTAAAATTTACTAAAAACGAAATTGGCTAACTCCCAAATTAACTCAAAATACACATTTTAAAAATTGAAAACTTAGTATTGTATGGTTAGATACTCAGATATATATCGCCACAAAAGTAAAATATGTTCATGTATGTATCACATACAGTTCGATTTATTGTTAATAAAGAAGCAAATCCAAAGCAAGCGGAAGGCATCCAAAGTGATATATAATGCGGTGGAATCCTCGAGATCCGAGTCGATTCCCTATGTTACCCGTTACTCTACATTCCTCTGCGTCTCGCTATATCCTCAACCGCCAACCGTTGCCGCCTCCCAAACCGGCTCACCCATCCACGATTCGATAACGCCGATTGCGATTACGATTGTATTCGTCTCGCCACCGCTCCCGACCACTAGCAACTAAGAGATGCTATAATTTATTCCTGCCCCTTTCATCTGCTCCTTCGTCGGCGTCGGTCGAGCTTCGTGGCGGTGGATTTCAATTAAATTTAGCGAAACATAAGCACGAAGGAAGTTAAATAGGAACGTTAAATTCCATTACGAAAATTAGACATGTTGTGATCGAAGTAGAAGAAAAATCTTTAAATTTTTAGACTGAAAAAACTTTTTTAGCAAAAATAAGAATTAGATACAACAGTAATTACTGTAATTGATTGAATTACTGAATTGAAACTGAGTTAATTGGCTTATGGTATTTGCGGCCTAAATTCTTCTTGTATAGAAAAACATGAAAAACAATGGTGAATTAATAAGAAAATGTTAGGAACACTGATATTCCTGCTAAGAAGTAGAAATATTCTTGTCGAAATTTTCCTATTCATGTATTTAGTTAATTGTAGCAATGTGCTGAGTATACATGAAAACGGCGAAGAATGAAAGAGGATTTAAGATAGTCCTTAAACTACCGCCCCCTGAACGCAAAAGCGAGTGACTAATGTAGCGACACCGCCACCGACGCGATGGTGCGGCGTTAGGGAAAGGGTTAGAGTTGAAACTTGCCCAATTTGCATGCAGTAAGATGAAAATTACGCAAGCAGGCCTCCGAAGCTCATAACTTACGTGAGATTTATCTCGGCCAACACTCGGTATATGATGATTGCTGTTGTTGTTATTGCGGTTTCATTCGCGTTTGTGTATCTAGATTACTTATCGCTCTCGATGCAAATTGCCGGTCTCTCGGCCGTGTAACTGTTTCGGTGTGGAGGCGCCGGGCCACTCTGCCAAAGCAGCGTGCTCGAGAATGGTGGAGGCGCCGGGAATACCAAGCGGTTCAGTCGGCCGCCTCCATCATTGTCGTATATTTACCCGGCGCCTCCACTATTATCATCCGATTCCAACATTTGAGTGAATTGGTGTGGGCGCCCTTAAATTTCACCCTTCTTTCTCTAATCTCCAAAAACGTCTAACTGCTGATTCGAATCGTTTACAGGTTTCAACCACCAAAAACAAGCATTTTATTTTCAATTTATAATTACAACGAGCGCCAATAAAGACGTTATCAGTAAATGGAAAACTGTCGGCATTCGAATGGCAATTAAAACGTGTATACTGGTTGTTTGGTGGATATTGGGGATGAGTTGGGTGAGGAAGGAGGCGGCGAAGTAGTGAACAAGGAGTCGGTGCGCGGAAAGAGGTGATTAATCGCGGCGCGCATTAAGTGGAAAATTATCAGCGACAAGCATCTCGTGGGGGTTGTTGATCTGCACCCGCGGGGGACGCGCGAGAATACGCTGAGTTGCGCACCCTTTTTAGGTGGCTAGTGTTGCGGAAAAGGCGGTGGCGGTGGCGAAGGCGATGGCTGAATGGAAAAGTTGAGATTTATTTATATTTTATCCGCTCGGCTTTTCAGCAATATTTTGTGGAATTTACGGCGGTGATTAAGCAGGGCGTGGAGCGTCGAAAGGAAACTATAGGGGATGACTTAATCTCTAATCCTTGATCCTGAAAGTTATTAATATGACGACGTCGTTCTACTGTACAGTATAGGGAAAGATAAAAATATATCTGGGCTGTTCTTTCTTAAAGAAAATTTACTATAATATTAAGGGAGATATTTATCTTTTGGTACTATTTTAGAGAGAAGGTTAAGAAATATTTAAAAATATTTTTTCATGATATCTTTTTTTATTCTTTCGTTTTTATTGTATCGTTTTTAATTCAATACAAAAGGCCCTTTTGTTGGCACCTTCTCCGCACCATCATTTCTCTTGCTGGTAATTTCTATTTATTTAAATAAGTGAAAATGGCGATTTATTGGATAAGTGAAAACACATAGTATCTATGAATATTTATAATAATGGTGCGACTTAAGTTGGCAACAGATATACGCAGCAAGGTGTGAATGCGCTCGGTCCGATAAATGTATTTCAACGCTGAAAAGTGAAATGCGATTTCCTTGTGCGTTCCATCAACTACCCTGGAAATCTTTTGCCTATGTCATATCTTTACTGTCACTCTGCCACACAAGTAGGTAAACAATGATAATCATAGCGGCAAAGATAAAATGCTCAAAATTACCAAGCGTTAGAAAGATATCATATCTATCTATAAGAACACCATCTTCAAAAAATACTAACCAGTATAATTTAACCTAATAAAAAATTAGTCATTTGTACGTTTAATATGAAAGAAATTATAATTTCTGTGTGTATAATCAACGTGAAGGCTCATTAAAAACGAATTAGTGTAACGAAATAATAGCCACTATGACACTATTGGGCCACCGCCACCAACATTATCGGCCACCACTCGCCACCTCTCAGCGCCTCCTGCACTACGATCATGGAAAAGGGGACATTCCATACCCTTCTCAACTCTCTATTCGATTCCTCAGGGACGGTGACCTATGAGGTCGAAACGATTAAATCAACAATCAGTCGCGCGGTGGGCGCGACGGCGGCGAGCAGGAATGGTGCGATAAAGTTATTTATAGTATGTTAATTAAGAGGCGCGCAACGGCGATCCTGATGCTGTCGTCCTCCCTCGCCACCCCGCCCTAGCATTTCAGCACATTGGTTGGGCGGCTGTATAGTGGCGTTTTCGTGCGGTGGATGCTAGCGGGCCACACCGGAATGATCGGATCGTAAATCAGGTGTAGTACCACTACGAGTTTATTATGTAAATTATCGCGTCCAGATGCAATGCGATCATGAGCACGGATCATGGCTCATGCCCGGCACGGTGGCAGAACGGCTGATGCGAATTTGATTTTCCATCATCGGTGTCCCAGCAGAAGCAGCAGCACGCTGCGTCGCCGCCGTGCCAAATTCCCTGGGTTTTCGAAATAATGGTATAACTAGTTGGGATCACTGGAAGCGGTCATCCGGCACCGCGCCCCTGCTGACGCGTGGGCATGTACAAATGGGATTTCACATGATGATTGCGTTTGTTGTGCGAGGGTTTTCGTTTTCGAAATTTAATTTAAAGTTTCCTTGATTGGGTTCAAAAAGGTCTACGGCATTTTCCCATTTGTATAACCTATATTTTCTTACATGCTTGCACACATCTTTTTATAAACATAAAAATATTTTTTCTACTCTTGTTGTATAATGTATACATTATATTAAAAATGTCGATTAAGTTATGATCTACACAACCTATGGCTGATCATAACAGTACTGGTGGATGATGTAGTTCTAGGCGAGTAAGTTAGATGACGCGTTCATGGTAGTTTTATAGTAACCAATTAATTTGCTATGTCTTTTAATACATATAGACTTTTTGAACTCATGGGTCGGCAAACTATAGCCAGACACATTTTTCAAAAATTTAAAATTCATTCGTCCATGATTAATGTATTAATCAGATGACAAAACTAAAGTAATAAGAAATATTTCTGCCTCACTTTTAATACGAAATCAATGGTCGGCAAACCTCTTTACAAAGAAACAAATATCATATTGAAATTTTAATTTGCAAAAACGTAAATCCTTCCTCTTTCAGCGTCTGTAAATTTTACATTTACATCTGAATGAATTGTACTCGTAACATTAAACAATAATATATTCCACCCACAGTAAGGAAATGTTGATCAAGTGATGAACATCTCTGATTAATCGATTAATTTCCGCATTTGGTTGGAGTGGTGCTTCGCTGTGCAATTAACCAAAAGCACCGCGGGCGTGCTGAGGGGCGAGCTTTGGAAAAGTCTCTGGTCTATACTACGTCGAGCGAAGCTGACGTGCTTCCCGCACGTTTATCCTGGCATATTCTGGAAAGCAGCACGAGTTCTGCGAGGGAGGGGCGAGATGGGGCACACCAAACAGGAGAATCACTTATCGCTCCCCGCTTATATTCATGGGCGTCCAGTCTGCTTCCTGACGTTTTCCTTGCTTTAATGGCCTTCCTGCGCTTACAGCTTTTCGACTCGCACGACCGAAAAGGATTGATTGAGACGACACACGCTATTTGATAAAAAAACAGCACAAAACAACCAAAAAAATAGCCGAAATGGAAGAGCTAAACAAGCCAAAGGGCCAAAAATCTATTCATACTTTCCGAAATTTATAGCTCATTGTTTGCGCTTATCAAAGAAGGTGGGTCAGCACCAAGCATCAAACAGGACGTACTTGAATTCAATACATCAATGACTAATCACTGGCGTAATTGGTGTTAGGATGAGTGTTGATGCCTGATTTTGACAGCTTCCTGAAGAACAATACAGCATCGAGGACCACTTGAATTTACCTCTGTCAGTATTCACTACAATAGACTATTTTGAAAATCACCGAAACTCAACGTAATGGTTAGATAGTACATCCATGAGTAAGAGTGAATCGAAAAATAATTACGCGTATTTCATGCAATATATTAATCAGATTCATGTTTGGAGGTTATGCGAGGTTATGTTTGAAGTGCTTGTGCACACAGTGTGTGTTCCGCTTGTCCAATCCGACATTGTCTTCATTCATGGTTGGATTATTCAGTCATTACGTCAAGTTTGAGTGGAGGCAGCGTTGCATTCAGCCCAAGCGTGAGCATGAGGGGGGCGGTAGTATGGGTGTTGGGTGGTGGCGAGTGGCGTTCTATTGACGTCCACATCCCATGGTATTCATCCCGGTAGCGATGACAGGTAACCTCACACTTCATCTCCCTGCTGTACTGTTGGACAGTTGGTTTACATCGAACCAATGCTCCAACGTGTTTGTGGGGCGGCGGCAAGGAAGGGCAGTGATTGCTGGGGGAATGGACGGCGTGTTATGATTTATGTTTGATTGAAATCAGACACTTGGATATCGTATACGATTGAATTTGAATAATTACAATTCGAACGGAAAATGATTGATACTATAAGGGATTAAGATTGCTACTAACTTTTAGATGAAACTCAAGAAGTTCTTAAATTAACCTCGAAAAATTACTAGTTACCTAGAATAGAAATGTTCAAAATATCGTTTATTGTCTAACAAGGAGAGTCCACGTCCTGTCAAATGAAATTTTTAAAACGAAAAATAATATCATTAATATTATTGCGAACAGCGTGGCAATTTTGAGCCTTTTTATGTATGACGCCAAGTTGTTTAGTCTATTCCTATGTTTATATATTATTTCGATAAAGTGGAGGAATTCGTCACACTTCAATATCACATGAATAAACATCACCATCACCATTACCACAACATCACAACAAAAAACGAGTTGTAAATCTCGTTTCTAACTATTATAAACATGTTTTATCAACAATCTACAGAAAACTCCATTAACTATACTAAAAATACAGTCTGGTACTAGATCTTTGAAAAAAAAAAATGCTGAAAATCCTAGGATGCAAACTGGATAGTTCCCGAGCTAATAATTGTTAAACATTTGATTCGAGAATCATTTTACAATGTTCCCAACATATAGGCTCCGATTACAGCCAGCGGTATAACGGTTGGTTGGTAGTATCTTGACTAGATATTATTCTTTTGTTATGAAATTATCCTTCATTGTACTTTTCCTTAATTATGTGATAATTCAATTTACCAATTATAAATTGTTTATAATAATTAACATTTTATAAATATTTAAAAAAATATAGAAATTTGCTGGAATTACATAATACAGATAGAACATCATTGTATGCTGATCCAATTGGTTCTTATCTTATGTTTAAGGTCCGCGGTTCGAATCTCGTTTAAATTTTTAAAAATATTTAAAAAATATGGAAATTTCCAAGAATATGTTTATGATATTAATATTATATTGGTCCGGTTGGGAACACGTATCTTATTTGGAACGTCCGCAGTTCGAATAACGACTGGATTTTTTATTATTTAATACATACTTTTTCATATAAATTTATTTCTATCTATACTAATAGAAAAAGAAAATATCGGAAAAAAGTTTTTCTTTAAAGGCTCCTGAATAAATACGACCAACTTAAAACCTCATAAATCATGCCTCCGTTCATCTTACCATTGCAAAACTGCAACAATAAAAGAAACCCTCCCCGTTGGAATGCTTTTAATGCGCTTTGTAAAAGTCTGCCGGTATTTTCCAGCAAATAAATCAGTGATATTTTTATAGCTCTGTCTCGGAGTCGTGCGACAACGAACCAGAACTAGTATAGATGTCAGTATTTTATCCCCTCGCGCGTGGGATGTGGCATGCGGCGCCGGCAAGTCGCCGCCAACCTCTCGTCCGTCCACCACCGCCGCCGCCGCGTCCTCTCCTTCACACACTAGCACCAGTCTCCCAGAGACCAGCGCTATTTTTCCTTCCACCGCGCGCCAAAACGCGGCGATCCGTAAGGGAATCCTGCCAAGCAACTTACATTTATATCGTCGAACGGAGATCTATAAAGTTATCCCATGCGTCCGAATCGGGTTTGCTGGAGAGTGGGGCGGCTTGTTGTGCAGGCGCCAGACAGGCGGGTGCCTTTTTCGGAACCGGCTCCAGACAGACCGTCGCCAGACGACGACAATAACAACGTCGTAACCGCCAAATACTGGATGCTGCATGGATTCTTGTAAACTATGTGCAAAACATCCGAAAGCCTGTTTTATATCAATTTAGGATAGGCGTGTATAGGTGTGTAAACGAAAACAAAAATGTAATAGGTTTCAGTACAACATCGAAGGGATAAAGGCATGGGTGGGAAGAGAGTAAACCGACGGAGAGCCGAGGAAAGAGAAAAGAGTTTCGCACTTTTAAAAGTATGTGAAAGTGAGTATGTGTATGTGGGGTTGAGGGAAGGATTCAACCACCACCTAACCTAACCTTTGTCGTCGGCCTCCGTACACGCATGGCAGCCACCGCCGAGCGCCCACATCGTAGATGTACCGGTGACCAAATTAGATTGTAATCCAATTAAAAGTTTCCCGATGGGGTTACCACCAAACCAATACACCTACACGTATATGTATGACACGTGTTATATACAAAGTGTTCCAGGAAGGCTAATTAAATATTGATATAACTAAAGAACGTAGTTAGAAATTACAAAGAGAATTTTTAAGAAACAATGTTCTATATATTTCAAGAAATATTTAACTTGAATTATTGACTAAACGACTAATTGTAAAAACTTACCCAAAAAAAATTGTTCCGCATTTGATAGAGTATATCCTTGTGGCCTTTTAATATAATTCAGTATTATTCTCACTGAGATATTCGTAGAATAATAAGAAAGAGCACCTAGAATTTTTAGGAACTAAACAACTTTTATAAATGTAATTCATTTTTGCAAATTAATTGTGCAAAAACTATAAGTTGCAACAATTTCATTTAAAAATCAATATATTCCTACATTAATCAAGCATAATTATATTTTTATTGTACCGAAATTATCGTTATCATCATTGAGATTTTGATATTTAAAGGAGATAGAACACAAATCATTTTTATAAAGTCACGGGCGGCGTTTAAATGTGACGTAATTTTGGGAATTAATTGGACAAAAACTTTTATTCAAAATTGACTAATTCAAAAACGAAAATATTTCTATATTAAACAAGAATTATTGTGATTTTTTCCGCAAAAGTTGCCATTGTCATCTTTAAGATTTTGATATTTGAAGCAGAAAAAGCACGCTGATTATTAATAAGTAGTGAAGTTTCTTCAAAAGTAATACACTTTTTAGGAATTAATTGTACGAAAACTATTAATCAGAATGAATTATTTCAAAAAGAGAAATATTGTTGCTTTCATCTGGTATAACTGTGAATTTTTGCATAAATTCTTTTGAAATCCCTTTAGGGCTATACAGAGATAATTGTATAATTTAGAAATCTCTTATATAAAATTAATTATTCAAAAAGTCCTAAATATACAAAATAATGAAAAGAAGTACAAAAGAACTAAATAAAACTATAACTATAATTTAAAATAACCACAATAATATAAATAACTAAATATATTTTAACTATATATTTATTTAATATATTTATATATTAAATATAAATATATATGTGTATATAATATAAATATATATAAAATATAAATATATTTATACTATAATAAAACTTTAAATAATTTCAACGAAAATATTTGAACACTCATTTCTAAACTAATATATTATTTCTGAGAAGTAAATACTGAGTAAATCTTGTTTGCGATTACGCCAGATATATGCAAGAGGTTTTAGTAAAAGCATAATTTATTTAAACATCCATTGTGTTGGTCACTTTATCGCTCAGACATTCCTGCAATTTTGATGAGTGGCGCACGGGTCGTTTTCTCGCGTTTACGGCGTTCTTCAATTCCGTGAATCTCCGGCTACCAAGAAAAATAAACCCACAACGAAAGAGAATAGAATAAAGAAATTCCCGAACACAAGTGTATGCTGCATCTGTGGCGTGTACTCACATGCGCCAATCCTCTACACCGCCCACAACCTCACACTCTCTGGGGACGTGAAATCTAGAAAATTAGTTTTCCCCTTTATTCTTACCCTCTCCCACTCCCTTGTCGCATCACCCTCCGTGGTGTAACATGCACTGACATCTTCCAAATATACAAACAGAGAAAAAAAGTGGAATCACACAGACACATAAAAATTGAGAGTCAGAGACAAAAAGTGAGAGAGGGAGGAGAGAGACATCAAGTGGGAGCAAGAGAGATAAAGACCGAACACGAGCACGAGAGAGAGAGAGAGGCAGAGAAAACAAACATCCGATTGCTAATGAAAGGAAAACAAGGTGGAAATTGCCAAGTGGACGACTTGGAAACTACCTTCCCCTACCCCTTTTTCTACTCCAGGGGATGAAACCTCAAGGAGCCTGGAGGATACGCAACCATTTCCTGTGTATGTGTATGCATCGTAATGCGGAAGAACACAACGGCGTGAAGTGAAATAAAACGAAAGTGACTCCAGGTTAAAGGAATAAAAAAATTACATTAATTTTGAAAGTGTGAAAGTTGCCAAGTCGTTACGACTAAAACGACAACAACCGCAAAGCATGTGGATAATGACGATGGTGTCGACCCGTCGCGTCGGGCAAAACAAAGCCTTGCTCGGTTTCAGGGCGTGGGGGAAGGTTTGCAGATGAAGAAGCAACGATTAGCATCGCGAGTTTTAACCCCACACGCCCGCCGCCTAACAAACTCCCTGCTGCTTGTCGGTAACGTTGGAGGCGGCGACAAACACGGTGGTAGTTGTGCGCCGAGGCGCATCATGCGGCCGGATAATTAAGGACATCGCGTTTTCATCGAGCGCGACAGCGGTCGCGAATTAAAGCGTCAACTCGTTCGCGGCACGCTGTCGTCGCGCCAGTTTTGTCGTGCTCATTAAGCACTTAATTCTTGTTGGAAAATCACCGATTTAACAACTCTGTGGCGCGTCGGCGACAACAAACGACGAGTTGTTCGCACACAAGGGTGCTACGAAGGTTAGGGGTAGACAGGGTAGACAGTGGGTAGTGGTTTGGAAGAGGATGGGGAGGTGGTTGTTGAGCAACACTTAACAATTTGTTAAATATTCAAAGTTTATGTGTATTTTACGCTAGAGCAACATTAATTTTACATTGTTTTGGACTATTTTCATTTTGTTCCTGAAATTTTATCAAGCTAATGTCTTTCACTTTATTAGGTTTAAGTTTGGGTACGTTCTTGATATTCATTATTCTTCCATTTTTAAACAAAACTAAGCAACTATGTAGAATCCTACCCAATCATACTTTTCGTTGATTCTATCAAGTACTTATTATGTGTAATTCATACATCAGTTGCGAACCAAACTGATAGTTGATGTATGCATAGCGAGCGCACTAGGTCCGATCAAGTTGTATTACTACCTGGTCCGAACAAGAAGTATGAATTAACAGAAACCATGGTCCCAGTGTACATGGTCGACCGATAAATCAATTGAGATTTGTTAATTTAGTCAAATAAATTAATTTTGAGTTTTCAAACCCCAATGCGGCGAGGTCCTGTCTAGGATTAGCAAATACTATTCTTACAAATAATATTCTTAAAACTATATAAGGCAGTGGTGTTAATTCTATTTTTTTAACAATTTGTTTCACCTCTCCTTTCCGAGCAATCGTGGATCAGTTAATTACATTACATTACATCCATTACATCCGACTTGTGATATTACTAGAAAAATGTCACAAAGGCAGTTGCACCTTTATCGGACCAGGCGCCTTGAAAGGTACTTAAAGCTCGCAGCAACGTTACAAAGCTTCCAGGTTTACACCACTCCATGGGCGTATGGATTACAACTCAAATTATTTAAACTAACCATCATCTGAACTAAATTCATCCCATTTTAAATGCTAATGACTCAAAATACAATAAATTCAGGTTATTTGATGTCAATTGCCTGTTTCCCTTTTTTCGAACTTCGTTAGTTCATCTTGAAAAGAGACTTATATAACTTATGTTAAATTTAATTAAATACCTCCAGGTAATATATGAAAAATTGCAGTATAAAGATTAAGAACAAAACAAGAATAAATCGAAAAAACGATTTGAATGTCCCAGCAGCAATGATGCAGCAGCTATGATGGGTTTTTAGGGGCCGGAAGGCTGAGAGCCATTCATCTCGTTCAGCGACACGCGGCAATTATGGCCCTCGTGGGGGCGGCAAGTATATAAATTCATAAATTCATGAATTCATGCAAATGCTCGACAAACGTCCTACTACGAAAGAAATAAATGTAATGGAAAATTGAGGGATGCCACAAAAAATGCGTCATCTCTTTTTATTCTCTTAGATAGGACGCGAAGAACGTAAGCAGCAGATGTGAATCAAATAAAAACATCATAAACACATTTTTCATATTATTATTCGATTACCGGCCATTAGTATGTAGTATATTAACCAATTGCTCTTTTGTTTCAGTCGGTTGTGACAACTGGCAGGAGTGGTGGACTTATGATGGTATTTCCGGTGAGTAATTTTTCTTTTTTTTTGACAGGATGAATGGAATTTAAGAGAAAATTACTTTTAACGCATTTTTATTGTATTTACTTGAAGATTTTCAAGTATATTTTGGTTTGGGTTATTTAGAATTGGAAAAGTGGAATCACAGGTTATGTTAGGTTAAACCTGATTTTATTAGTTTTGTTCAGAACCATGAAATAACCACAGCCACGCTCGACCTAGGTTAAAACAAGAGATAGGCGGACTTGAAAAATCATGGTCGCCACTGAACTTCACGCCGGAAATTCAGAAAACGTTAGGAAGCAGAAGATGCTAACTAAAACAAAACTAAGGAGTACAATTCTACCCTCTCAGCACTCTCAGCAGTCTTCTTCATCAGATTTATTATCCGTCACACCTGAGAGTTACAAGATTTCTAAATTTTGAGCTGGCGTCACTAAAAGTTTGACTAAATTATATTTCTGAGGATATACAACTTCGACCGGACGTGACAGTTTCAATGGCATGCAAAATGTATTTTATTGAAAGAGGCCAAATGTCCGCAAAGAAGGTTTTTTTCCCAAAACTTGAAACATTCCTCGTAAATATGCCAACGGTTCTCAACAGGCTTTACTTATGTATTCATAGATTTTGAGGTTAATTAATGATGAATAGAATATAAGCCAAAAGATATGTTAAACATACTGAATTTCTGCTAACAAAACATATTTAGCCTAGCTGAAACGTGCAATAATGTTCTCAGCGTCCCGTATTAAAGTATAATTAATGGTTTACTATTTGCAGGATGGCAGAACGGTTTAGCGTTTTACAGTTGGCTTTATTGCATAGTAGCAACCATTAGAGAGCAACCCCCCAATTTAAATGAGCCGCTGTGACGCAACCCAACTGAACAAGTGTAACATGGATGTGTTATGGCGGAGGCGCCGGGTAGTAGCCGCTGGTAGCTTCAAACGCTGTTAACATTTTGAGTTCGGGATAAAATGCGCGTCGTGGGCCTGGGTAACACGCATTTACACATTTGCACATGTGTTTTGCTGGTCGCAAGGGTTAATATTTTCATTAGTATTCGCATTCAACCAACCAACGACCGCTGGTCATCAACTGGCTAGGTTGCTGTTAAATTAAACAGCGATATCATGTGTTAACAGTCAATAAAAATGTCGTTGTGAATGAATAGAGGATAGATTTTACTGTGGTGATTAAAAAACGGGTAGGATATTAAATTAAATGATAATAGAATAAGTCGAGATTATGGTGTTAACTTGTCACATATCGACTGATCTATCTATCTATAGACTGATCGTCTATTCTCCAGAAAGATAGTCAACATTTCAAATTGTCATATATGGATCTAATTTTATTAAACCTACCAATGAAGCTACCAGCCACTAGATGTCGTTTTATAAACAAATGACATAAGATGTGAATGTGCTTGCCCACTGTGCATTCTGTGAAGACAATATTTAGATTTCCATGCGTGTGACTGACAAATACTGCACCCGTCGGTCTTTTTGAAAGTTATAATTACTGGTGATAATGCTGGATAATGAATTAGGAAACAGGTGGTACATGACCGAGTGAGGGGACGCATTAACGCATCCCCGGCAGCCGATTATGAGCGCGTGCAGTGTTTCGACGCGACACTAAAACGCTCATTAATCACATCACTCGCTCGCATCCTTTCACCCCGTCACCGCCACCACCACTGCCGCCCACCATTCTCTAGCCAGTCGCGCGGACGGCGGCGACGTCCGGCCACCATCACCATCGTCCATCCTCGCGATGTGCACACGCCATTCAGCATGCACAGAATGCGCATTGAGAGCAGACCAACACACTGCAGTCTGCGTGTCAGCTGCGTTGCTGTTGTTGTATGTTGGTCCCGACCGCCGCCGAACGTGGAAATGTGGAAATTTCATTAAATTAATTCGTCGCCGCTTCAAACTCCGCCGCCTCTATGCCAAACCAAACCCCCTACGCGCTTCCTAAAACCACCGGCCACTATCTCACCCTGCCGCCCCCAGTCCTGTCACATTGTTTCCATTTAATGGCGGACACTATCGCAACAACGCGACGCGACGTAGCGCGTCACCGGCAAAAATTAATTTATACAATTTCATTCCTGCGAGAGCACAAAATTAATGACTAATATGCACATGGAATTAGGTAATGAGATACAGCGTTGTCAATTTTAACGTAAATTGTTACAAAATATTACTTAATTATTTTAGTTCGTTCAAATTTTGATTTGAACACATTCAGTTCATTGAAGTTCTCTTTACAGTTTTAATAAAATTTTAAGAGTGAGTATCCTCTTAAATTTTATTAACAATTTTAAGTTTTAATTTTAAGTTAGATACTCTCAAGTTAATAATAATGTCAAGCTGTTACCGTAAGATCATGAAAATATATTAATTTTTGTAAAAGGGTGAAGTTTAATAAATTTACCTTAAAAGTGCTAGGGAAGAATCGTAAAAATATTTTATCGAGAAATTTTATTGGTGGATCTGGCTGTCTGATGCTGATTCTCTTCATAATATCAGATATTTTCTCTAAAAGTTTGAATTTCCACCGGTTTGCGGTATATTCTTTATGATTAATACTATAAATTTCATTCAGAACATTTGATTTATTCATTAAAATGTATTAGATAATATATAAAACCTCATATTCATATAAAAGAAGACATTTCGGTATCTTAATAGATTTAACAGGTCTTATTATCAACAGATTCATCTAAAATTTTGTGCTCTTTTTATATGTGACACCAAGTTTTTTATTCAAACGATAGGTTAGTTAGTTTTTTTTTTTGATAAAGTTGAGTAGTCCATAACACATCTATAATCTCTGGGCCGTTAAGAAATAAATATAGATAACATTTGCACAAAAGTGTCTCATAGATATAAGTACATGGCGCGACTCGTAGTGCTGAGGGCCAACTTAAAAGTCTGGCATTTGTCACATCCGGATGGTCCAAGTTAGATGCTCATTTATGCATTTATGGTGCATTGATCGTTACGGCTTACAAATAGATGGTCGTCAATGTGGTGGGATACATACTCGTTATCGTCCTGATTCGCACGTCGCCATGCGTAAAGAGATTAAAACCGACGGTGCCGAGTCTGAAGGGACAAAACCCGCACAGCGTGCAGAGAGCCTTACGTAAAGGTAGGCCTAGTATTGTCTGTGCACTATGCGTTATTGTTTGTTTTCGTAAGGGTCCATAGGAAAATACTATACAGATCTGTACTGAAGCGATGCTCGCTACTGAGTGATGCCCAGTCTCAGCAAATTCGCGCATGAGCATATATTCTAAAATGTTCTGGAACGTTCTGGAATGATTCTCAAGCATTCGCGATTTCAGCACCTTAGTCACCACTTCGAAACTCAGCACGTGCGGTGCTTAGCCAGCAGCCTCAATAGGACTGCTGCGTAGGACCAGATTGTCGAAACAATTAGCTATTGAATATTTTTATTCCATGGTCCTTCGGCTCTGAATGTAATCATTGAAATTGGTACGTGATTCCTTTAGCATATTAATGAATAATATTTTTGAAGCCTTTCCGTGAGAAGAGTCCCTTGTCCAACACGACGGAAAAATATTAATTTCAAAACGCGATAATCACATACTGTGATTACAAATATCCTTCTACTTTTGCATATAAATCATCCTCAGATAAAATTCACTTAAAATAATTTGAAATAAAATCATACTATATTATCTTTATCCCTGTCATTTATCTTATACTTCCTTGTTTGTTAGTCTACGCGTCTACGAGTATACTCAGTGGTAGAACTTGCTAGGGTCTGAAAGAAAATATTTACTACGCCTTCGTCGTAGTTTCGGACCCGTTTTCGAAGTCATTAAACCGACTGACAAATGACACGCGATCGAAGCGACGAGAAAGTGAAGAGCGCGTGAAGTGCGTCCCAAAGTGACAGTCAGAAGGATGAATAAGACGCTGGCGTGGCGGCACATCCACTCCGGGAAAAGCTGGTGCCAACGCGATGGAGTTGTTAACGTCGAAAGCCGACAATATCTTGTGACACCGAAGTGAGTGTAAAGTGTACACTGAAAGTTCCCTCAGGAATTTTAAATCAACTGGCTTGTAGCCCGTCTTAAATGATAGCTATGTTTATATAACCATAACATAATAGAAAGGTATTTGAAATTTTGGAAGGAATTTGAATTTTGATTCAAAAATGTTTTATGATTTTAATTTTTGACTGTTTTAAGGATTTTTGAAAGTTTCAAATTTTATATTAAAAATACCTGGGTTAATAGTTAAATATTATTACATTTGAATCTTTTAGGGACTTTTATAGTATTTTATTGTGTTTGCACTAGTCGAAGACGTGGCATGTATTCAGAAATTTTAGCAAGCTTGGTGTCGACCAGAACGTCGCGTCGGCATCGTACTCGTGGAGTCATCGGAGCGTGTGCCTTTTATTTAATTTCATTCGTCGTAGAGCTGCGTCAAAGTTGCTTGTTTCCCGTCGTCGTCGCTTAAAAAGCACACCGAACAAAACGAGCGCTCCTCAACGTTCCCGCCTGCTGCACAAAACGCTAAAAAGCCGTCACCAAGGCTGTTATGCCACCTCCATGCGGCCGCTACCCTTTCAAACATCGACGCGTAGCTCCTCAAAAAGCCGGTTCAAATTCACACACAATTCTACCAATTCGAAACCATCCGAATACAAAATTCCTTCCTTTATAAAATTTCCCCTGACGACAAATTAATTTACTATATCCTAAAAGCGCCATCTATACTTTGTCAAATCACCATTTTAAGTTAGGTTAGGGTCCTACTATACCTAAAAGCGTCATCTATACATTGTCAAACCATCAATTTAGGTTAGATTAGGGTCCTAACCTACATCTTCCAGACATAACTTAACCCAACCTATACTAAACTTCTTTAGTATAAGTTATACAAACTTCTTTACAAAACTTCTCTACCCAAAATGTATCCTGTCTCTCATGTCTCAAAATATCTTACTTTCTAATCACGCCATCTATACGCTATCAAACAATAATCACGAACATCACTAACATATGTAACCCAAATTACACTAAATTAGTTAAACAACCGCACACGCTTAACCTAATTTTAAATAAGCATAAATTAATTTCAACGCGGCGCGCAAAACTTTAAATTACTTACATTTTGTTTTAATTCCACTTGGAGTTTAAAAGTCCCTACCATCGCTGGGACGCTGCTTTTGCGCCTGTTGCCCGAGATCTAGGCAAGGCCTTGGTAAATTTCATCGTCATATTCTAAGTTTCCACGAAGATTGAGGCGGGAAACGTGCGCGCACACACATTCTATTCGTTTAACCGCCGCCAGCCGCCGCAAGCAAGTGGAAAGATTTAGAGCTCCGGATTCACTATAATTCACCCTCGCCGAAAACCACTTGCACCTTCTTTCAACTTTTTTCGAAAAGGTTTAGGTGAAGTAACTCCCCAAAAGTATGCAATATTGCATACTTCTAATAACTTTTAAAACTCATAAAAATAGCAAATATCCAAAGAGGAAATTTGGAAATAGTTTAGAAGGATGACTGTCGGCATCTGGAGGAAAAAAATGATATTTCTAGAAAGGGTGATTTTGATACATTTAATTATTATTTAAGTTTAATTTTGTAGTGGATTAATTCAAGATTTAGTTAAAACTAGAGAGGTTAAATTTTTATACATGTTCTTTTTGGTATTCATAAAGTCATCTATCGAATATTAACTGAAACGCAAATGCGTTTCCTATAGCCTCAGTTTAACATCACTTCATAAATTTACTTCTTTGTTGTAAAACAAGTTAATTTTATTAAGCGAATGAATAAAATAAGTTACAATACTCATGTCGAAAGTTTGTAGTACGTAAATTTAGTGTCGATTTGAATAAATCAAATTTCCTTTCACAAAAATTTATAGAAAGTAATTTACTAACGCCATCTATTGAAAAATAGCCACGGAAATAGTTCCACATTTTTCGCACAGAGCGTTCACTCATTTTATGTGACAAATATTGTATGATAAATAAATTTATACATTGACAAATTATTTTCTATTCATCCCCGCGACAACGTTGACGACGGCGGCGTCGCTGGGTCCCCTCAACATCGGGTTTTCCACCAGTTTTCCACGCCGACGGTTTTCGCAGGTAGCTCGCGCCTCGCACAACCTTCCACTCGAATTTCCATTTACACTTTTTTAAAAGTTACACACTGTGGTGAGGTGGATATATCCTTATATGTGTTTGTGAGTATGCGAATATGTCTGTATGTGTAGATATGTGTGCGTGTGCATCCCTGGCGAAGTTATAGAACATTTTCGCACGCGTTGTGAAAACGCAGTGAAAAAAATCTGAGCCAATACTTGCACAACTAACTTTAAACTTTTTCGTCCTTTATTGTGCATTCTCGAATGTCGAAGTGTAAGTTCAGTAGGTTCAATATGTGTGGGTAGGGTGTGTCGCGTATTTTTCGGTAAAAGATTTTCCGGCAAATTTTACGGATGCATGGAAGCGATCTAGATTTTTTCCTTTTTCATTTTTTCTTCCCTTTAGGAAGCCATGCAGATGTTTCTGCAACATGTCGATACACAGACACAAATGTGCACACATGCACACACGCACGCACATACACACACATACATACAGGAAAGGAAAAGACATTCCTCACATATTAAAAAGTTGTCCAAATCGAGCGGCATAAATTCATAACGCGTCCTGGCATCTCCGATCCTAAGATCACTACACACAAAATAGGATAATATCAGGCATATTGCCCGGAAGCAAATAAAAAAGCGAATGGTGAATTTTCGAAACGTTTCCGTCGCCGATGCATCGGTTTGATACTACTTTAAAATGTAATAAATTGAATAAGTGAGTTTTGCTGGGTAATATCCTTCAATTTGCCGCACAGTTTCAGTCGAGTTGTTTCGCAGTTTCGGGACTATGGTGGGGCGTGGGTTTGAGGGTGTGAAGGGAGGAACAGGAGGAAGAAGAAGAGGAGGAGGTGTGTGTGTGAAAAGCGTGGATATCAAATTTGCGCATTTGCGTAATGCTCGCGTCTCTACGGGTGGTGTGCGGATATCCCGCG
>WSZQ02136718.1:0-42201 GCA_019419845.2 Weissflogia rhopalogaster
ATGTGTTTAAACGCATTATTTTCGCGAAATAAGTCGTTTAAGCGCATCGAGAGATCGATAGCTTCAACGGTTCGGTACATAACTTGCGATTTCCGACCTTACATTTATTCGCCAAAATATAAGAGAAAATCAAGTTTAGATGGCTTGGATAAATTTATCCAAGTTTTATCATAGTTGGATACTCTTAGCTTTCGTAGTTTGATTCATTATATCTATGGAACTAACAGCCCAATCAGGATATTTAGTAATAGTAATCATAAGCATATATTGACATAGTTTATCATGCTTTGACATTGTTTAATATATACTAAATGTGGATATCACATTTTGGCTTTCCCTTAATGACTATGTAAAAAATAACTATAGAAAGAATAATCAAACTTAATTAGACATATCATTTGATATAGTTGATTACATGTAGTGTACCACAGTTTGATACATTGTATCTATGAAACTATGATTTATATTTTATTGTAGTTCAGAACTAACCTCAAGAAATCATAGAGAATCACAAGAAGCTGCCGAAACGTTTGAATTACAAAACCAAACCAAACTTCTTATATACACTTGTAAGAATGACTCATAGGTGGTACCACAAGTAGCACTCGCTTTATTCCAAGACAAAATTAACATTAAAGTAATAAAACTAAAAAGTGGACAAAAGAAGTTGCAGCAAAAAGTGCACGTCCTTAGCAGCTCGGAGGCTGGACGTGGACACGCTCATGCGAGCATGAGAGCACAGTGAACTTGTTGCCCAGAACAAAGACATTCTTCGACACTTCTCACGTGAAGAAGCTGAAAACACAGCGTGGTGTGGCGTCTTCGCATTCGGCGTGCGCAATTCGCATTAGATTTTATTACGACGATCGGTAGTTAATTGAATTGTATTCTTTCCTGTGCCAGCGTAGATTTGTCAGCGCTGTAAATGCCCTGACAAATCAACCATTAAGTAACGGAAGTAGTATATTTTTATAGACTTTAGGATTGTTGCTTTTCTTTAACATGGTTTTAAAGTTCATTTACGTGCTTGCCAACTTTACGAAGAAAAATGGTGTGATGAATAAAGGATAACGGAATCTTTTATATCGCCTTCTTTTTCATAGATTTTTAAAATAAAAATTTCAAAAAGCAGGCGGAAATCCTACTAACACCGCCACAAGCTGCTTACAAAACGCTGTCCGATAAGTTATATACTTTGGAATTCATAATGTTAAACTCATTTTGAATGATAATGTCTGGAATTGTTTTTAGGCCTATTCTACACGACTATCAAATTTCATTCCAATTAGGGCCGCCACGAGGTGTTGTAAAAATAATATCCTATCACACCAAGCAATGAGAGCCCAGTGTAATAGAAGTTAACTTACTCCTTGCTGGCTATAAACGCTTTTAGCACGATTTTCTCATCTGAATCATAATTTCGCGGTCATGCCTTCGCCACACAAGTTTTAAGATGTATATGCGCAGCAAATACGAAACAGTTGTGACACAAATAGAAATTGAACTCAAGACAACTAAACGAAGAAGCCAGCCACTAACGACTCTTCTTCGTGGTCGTCAGAGACAGTATTAATCATCATATGTGACGCGCCAACTACAAACAAAAGCCGCGTGAAGATGTTGAGGAACAAGAGAAATTCCTTTGTCGACCCGTCTAATCAACGCCACACAACATGTGCGAACACGAGTGAAAACATAGTCAAACAAAGAGTGATTTTTCATTCCGCAACTTGCACTGATGGCAGAGTTTTCTTATTCCTTTTCTTCAACTAACAGTAAAAAAGGAAAGAGCACATTGGGAGAAAATGTCAAAAGTCAGTAATTATAAGATTTGTTTGTATTAAAGCGTTTGACATTTCCTGGATACAAATCTTTCTTGTTTGCAATGTTTTTTTGTTGCTTCATTCAAGTATACGCAATTCTTGTTATGAAATGATTAATCTTAATTAAGATTGTATCACTTAACGATCCCTTCGTTAGGAGTTAGAAGTGAAGAAAGGTAAAGAACACAGAGTAAGAAGCTAGGAAATGGCAAACAAAAAAGAAGAAGAGGTAATAACAGAAAACTCGAGAGGAATAAAAAGCTTAGTAAATATCAGAAACTAAGAGGAGGTACCATTTGCCTTATAACAAAACAGAAATAAAAGGAAATCAAAGGAAACAACTAGATCAGATCCCGGGAAACATAGAAAGGAGCATAATGCAATGACAACAATTACAGAATCCCATCTCTCGGATAGTCTCTTTACTATCAGAACTTAAAGCCACGATAACAATGGTGGTGTCCTATCTGAGCACAGTGATAATTTGTTGCCATAAGTAACAAAAACGTGAAATTGCTTCTGGGGAAACTTGTCCTATATCAGTTTTGTAACACCCTATATGCCACAGCCTGTCTGTGGAAGGCTTGTCCAGAGATTATCTGTTTCATGTTCTCTGATGATACTGGTAACTTGATTAAAAGGTTCAGTTTGACACAAACTTCTATTCTTCTCTGCTATGATCATACCAATAAACCTGCGTGGACTCTTCTTTCCAAAAACAACTGTACAACTAGGAAGCACAAGCAATGATACTTGTTCCAGCATCCAAGAGTGTAGCCGTCAGTTATAAGGGAGATTAAGTCAGGAACTGAGAAAGTTCTCCTATATCTGTATACCATCTGCACACTACACACTGCTTCTGTAGACCTGTAGAAAAACTATCTTTCATATTCTCACCAAGAGATAGCGTTAAGTTAATTAAGAGGATCATCTAGTTAGGACTCTTTCCAAAACCACTATACCCACAACTAGGAAACATCACCAGTTTAACTTCGTCAAGCAATAAAGTGGGAAATCCAAAGACAACAGCTGTGCAAACTACGTGTGGAACGGGTCGTAGGAGTTGGATTTCACCAGATTTGGGATTTCACTAGAGTTAAGGGATTGATATTGTGGGATCTTATTGCACCACAATACATTAAATGAAATATATAAAATGACGGAGATTAGCGTGGAGATCCAGGGAGGCAGCAGGTGGAGGAGAACGGCTGGCGCTTGTCGTCGGGGTAGGTCGTGGATGACGTCGGAGTAGCGGATGACGAAATCACTGGTGCCAGCTACTGGTGACAGAGTAGTCGGTGGAGACGGCTGATGAGGGACACGGTGAAGACTCTCGGTGACGGCGGACTCTCTGGTGGCGGCAGCTGGGGTCGGGCTCGCTGTTGGTGGACTTCGATGTCGAACTGACTCGGACTGACTGAGTGAAGGTGATGGTGGATTCGTTATTGGCGATGACCTCCATGTGATGACGGCTGGCTGCTGAAGCTGGTGTCGTAGGTGATGACGGCTTGCCGATGCCGGAGTCTTGGATTGACTGACTGTTGATGGTGACGAAATGTTGACTATATATAGCAGGTGAAAATGCTGACGCGACTCAGTCTCAGCGGATGCTGATCACGTACTGATTAAGGATTGTAGATGCGGATGGCGATTGAGGTTTGTTGATCTTAATATTGTTTGTGCGGCAATGGATTGCCGCCACAATATTATTGGGCGATACTATGCTCCCCGAGTCAACTAGAGTTACTATAAAAGGTTAATATTTTTGCACACCCCTTTTTTCACTTGAATACGGTTTTGAAGATTATGACTAAATGCCGCCAGGAAGCACAGTCTAAGAACCATTGAAAAGAAAACACTCCAGTCAAGAAATAATAACAAAACGTCCGGCCTTTTGTTGCTGCACGCACGTTTGCCCACGTCGGTCATCCATATATGGGCGCAAATTACGCACGCCAACCGACGGCATATCGCCAGTTGCTAGCGTATTTATTCGCGACGTGGATTGACGCGCAAAGCGAATTAATAACGCGATGCCGGTGCGAACGTTTTTCCGCATTCGCTGAGCCGCATTAGCGCCTGATTGCATCTCGCGAAAGAATTAATTGCAGGCCATAAACGGCAGTCAACAGCCATAGAAACGGATTAAAAATATTTCATTCGTGAAGTTGCACAGAGAGGAAAAAACACGCTCATCAAATGTATAAATTGCCGATCATCGTCGAAGCAGTGTAAAAAACGTCGTAAACAGGAAAGATTTGCATCGCGGAAATGCCAAACGGTGAATGAATAAAACAAGAGAATTTAAAAAAGGTTGCATTATAGGGAATATCGATAACTCAATATAGATATAAAACACCAACTGTGAATGTAATATGTTCAATAATAAACGTAGATTTCATACTTTGTATGTATGTTATGAACACTTACATACGTATATTCAATTATGACTAAAATCAAGTTTCACGTCTCCATTTAGAGTGTTTATGAACCCATTTATACATTTCTCTCGGAAAATTGTAGAAACTCACCGTCACATATCAACATAAGTTAAAATTATCTAAATTTCGCATGGCCTCTTTTCAAATTAAAATATAATCTATTATCTTCAACTAGATTCGGTTTGGCTTCAGCTCAACTTTTGCATGTTTACATTCACCATCATGTCGCTCAGTTCTACCAATTTTCTATTCTAAATTCATTTTTTTAGCAATCTTGATAGAGCTTAGATGTAGTTTTGCGCATATACCGCGAAACTCTCAACTCGTTCAAATTGGGGTTACCTGGTTAAAACGTTTCACATTTTACTTACCTAGACTAGCATTACATATTATTATCATGCAAAACGTTAGTTAAACTCGACATCAAACAACGTACTCTAGTTATTCAGTTATTACACAGGAAGTGTTCAAACTAATATATTCAATGGTATTTCAAGCAAAGACAATTATTACAAATCGATTCATTAGCTTAGGAAACCTGTTGTTTACACGGTCTTCACTGATAACGCAATCTTGATGAAAATTACAACTCCGTAATTAACATATTAATGTAT
Source organism: Weissflogia rhopalogaster (assembly GCA_019419845.2). Classification (NCBI taxonomy): domain Eukaryota; kingdom Metazoa; phylum Arthropoda; class Insecta; order Coleoptera; family Staphylinidae; genus Weissflogia; species Weissflogia rhopalogaster. The sequence goes on from WSZQ02136718.1 coordinate 4,879, forward strand.
GTGATAATTTCTAATTAAATGTAAAGACTCAATCTTGTTACCTAAGAAATTCATAGTTTATATCAACATTCTTATCAGAACTTTGAAGCCAAATATGATTACACTTAAAACATCTATAATGAAAGTCTATTAAAATAATTAACTGACACTCAATCAAATGAGCAAATGAGCATAAAATATAAAGTCCAATAGACATCAAGAGAAAATGACCATAATTAACGACCACATAAAACAGGCAATTGCAATATTAATTGATAACGCAATACGGTGAACTATTGCACCTTAATAATTATCTAGCAAGTATCAATTAGCGTACAAAAGGCACGTTTAAGACGATGAACGTGTTTCGCTAAATGTGCGTAAAGCAACTGGCATGTTTACTATGCGTTTGTTTACGTTGTTGAATTAAATTGTTTGTGTATTGTATGTGTATTTATAGAGAAACGTTAAAAAACGGCAATAAATCCACTTTAATGAAGTGTCTGACCACAAAGCGACACAGCCGATTAATGCAATGTCTATTGCATGTATAATGCGATGTAAGACGGTGCCTACAAGGAGGAGGCTAGGCAAGATCAGTGCGGTTCACCTGAGTCACAAGTCGCAAACAAGCCAACGTGCAATACAATGGAAAAGTGCATCGATTGCGGAAGTTTCGCATAGAAATTTACAATTCCGATGAGGTGTTTATTCACTTGAGAAATCGGCATTTGATTATGGTTTCCACATCCTTATTATTTTTATTCGCTTTTTTGTGTTGTTATTTGCGTTGGTTGTGTTTTTACTATTGAAATTGCAAAATTTAGTATTGGCAGTTTTCATTTGATAAGTGAAAATACTCGCCGTTGTCTAAGGCTGCCACAATAATTGAATCAAAACGTATCGATATTTAAAAACGATATATATCGATACTTCAGGTAATAATAAGTATCAGAGAATATTGAGACCTCCTCAGCGTCTCTCTGTATGCAAGAAAATGGCGTCACTATTCTCGTTAGGGTTGTCAACTTTTCACGAAGTATCGATACTTTTTAGGATAGATACTTTTAAAACTTCGACACTTTCGATACCCAAATATCGAAGAAAAGTATCGATACTTATTGATATCGAAAACGCACATTGGTTACTACATTTTCAGAATGAAAAATATTGCGCTAATTCCTAAGTAATAAAATTAATGCTTGTAAAATTACCGAATGAGTAAATTAAGGCTAAACTAAGTTTTTATCAAAGAGTGGCAAAATTTAAATGAATTTGAATTGTAGGAAAGTATCGATACTATGCAACAATGATTTTAAAAACAGGATCAAGAATTGAAATTTCGCTTAGAGAACGTTTACCATTCTAATTGGTGGTTGTGATTAACAGATGGCCTCAGTATCGAAGCATATCGAGCATATCAAAAAGTATCGAAAATGACCGATTCGATACTATCGATAAGTATCGAAAATTAAAGTATCGATAAAAGTCGATAAGTATCGACACGTGGTATCGCTACTTATCGATACCACCGATACGTTTATTGACATCCCTAATTCTCATTGCACGTTGCACATCCTCGTGTGCACATATCGCTCGAAATATGCAAGGCATTTAATAGTTGGTTGTACGTTGCTGAAATTTATTCCAGAAAATGAAAGTCATGCTAATGAAAGGATTGATTATATTTATATAATGTTCGTTCTTTTTTGTATTCCCTAAATGCGCTTTGTCCCAACTTAATATTTCAAAATAAATGTAATTATAAAACAATCTGGAACTAAAAAACTCTTGAACCAAACAGTTCTTACGCGCTCAAATGGTATTTTCGTTCTGTTGTGACCGAAAAATCACACAAAAATGTTGGCAATCCTCCTGGCAAACTGCAAAACAACGCGTAATACACCACCAGTCAATTATCGAAATTTGTGGAAGTCTTTACGGTCGTTCCCCTGGACGTTTACAATCACATTTTACAGAAATAACCATTAAATAATTGCGACTCTGCCTTCCCCGTGTTTGAATAAGTAAAATTAGAAACAGTTAGAAATAGATAAACAGACCTTGCTGTGGATAAATAGATAAAAGTGGAAAGTTTGAAAAGCAATGTAAAAACGAAAAATAATCCACGTACGTTCATAGAATGTACGTTATCACTCCTTGAGTGATAATCAACAATAAATAGATACATACTCGCCGTGTTGAACTTTCGCGTTTGCGTCGTTTGACATTAATTGCGATTGGCGCGCACATGGCAAATTTCTCCACATTATCGTCAGCCAAAAAGCTCAGAGTGTGCGATTCCGAGGCGGATTATTTTAAGCGCTTGGAGTGGAAGTTAGTACCTGCAGAAAGTTGTTTTGCATATCGTGCGAATAAAGTCGAGAAAACCAAGGAAGGAAGTTATATGGAAGGCGGGAAGAACTATAGTGGTGAAAATGTATATTTAGATATTTTTCATTGAAAATGACAATAATAAAATGGAAAGCTTTCTTTGTTAAGTTCTTTTAAACCAGGGGTTCTCAAAGTTGAAAATAAAACTGGAAGCAAGTATGCTCGATATCTCTGACGGAGAGCCACTAATTTATTTATCATTACCCCTAAAACAACAACGCGGGATCGGGGGCGTTCTTCATGTCTTTATCTAAGATTGGGTAGATTTTGAAGTAACCTATATATGGACTAGTGATTCCGGAACAATTTTAGAAAACTTTTACTTTTTTGGGATTTAAGAAAATCCTTCATAGGGTCAGATATTTTATGTTTCTAAAACGATATATTCTGGGTCATATATAACATAATACAAACTTGTTGTCAAACAACTCAATCTTTGAACCTGTCTATAAGTATTTATTACTCTAGTCAAATAGCGCAGCGCTATGATCGATATCTGGTGACCACAAGGTCTCAGATTCGATTCACGGCAGATGTACAACAAAATAAATTCTTCTTCTTCTTATAACTAATATTAATCTCTAATAAAACTAATTACATCGAAAAGAAAGATCTAACGACCATATTAACCGATCCTCGGTAAACAAGAAATATACACATATAAATATAAACAAGTAAAAAAGCATTGCAAAAATGATCGGCATCACAATTTGGCGAAACTTTGAAATCAGAAAATTTCTGAAAATGAAATCATTCGTACAAATTATAGTGAAATTACAGAGCATCTACAGGGACTAACAATTAAATTCCAAGCGTTATTTGAAAACTACTTCAAGCAAACTACGAAACGTGTTAATTTTGTAAAAACTATAATAATCTGTCTTTAAACAAGTAAACACAATGTCGTAAAATGTTTGCAAATGCCTCAGGCCGTGTTAATGATACCGAAACAGTTGCAGGTGCAGCACTTTTACGGCTTATCACACCCGTTCGCTTATCGCATTATCTATTTAGTTCACTGACACACATTGTTCGTGCATCCGTCTATTTTTATATTACACACGTCGGCGATTACCTACTATGAGACATACACTCAACAAAGACAGCGTCACAGAGAGATAGTTACAAGCGCGCCAATGAGAACAATGGTTGGTTGCTTGGAAAAGCACAGAAAAGTAACCACCACCGTTCGTGTTCGTACATGTGCAAACTATTCCGGTGCTATGTATTTTTTCGCTTATCAGCGGTCTTCAAACTATGGTATTTACGAGCAACGCGTGCATCTATGAGTACAACCGTATGCGGGATATACATGTTATTGGCACGACAGTGAAGTTTTTAGATTGTCGCTGCGGTTGGGCTGCTTTCACTCACTTTGCACACACGCCGCAATAACGGCTATAACTTTTAACTACCGAACGCGCTATTTCAGTGCATAGAAAATGATATGTGCGTTACACACGCACGCTGGGCAGCATTTGCCTTGCAAAACTTACGAGAGTACTTTTCGGCATGCACGATCAAGTATTCGAAAAATTCTAATATTTTCACCATAATTTTGGTACAAACATGATGTTTCTTTAGGTGTGGTGAGAAACCTATATCCAAAATAGGGTTTTAGGGTTTAATTATCTGGTTATGGATTGTAGGGATCCACTGGAATAGTAATTATTTCGAAGGTCAAGTCATTTTAGATCATTATTTAAGTATCTCAAAGTATTAAATTATTAAACATGTAAGAAGACCCCAATTGATAGCAAGATATTTGGTCAACTCGCTTGCAAACATTACAGAGGTGAGGCAGAAAACACCTTAATAAATTGAGAAATGTCACCCGCTGTTATTGCAGGTTCTATCCCGATCTAATGGGTATTACATGGGTCAATGCATCTGTTGTTGATACAGGTTGCTTCAGTCATCGCCGCCTCTAAAAACAACAGATTTGGAGGCCGCCTGCCTTCACCTGCCGCATGTTTTCTACAAACAAGCACTCTTAAATTGATAACTTATTAAATTTTTCTAATATCATCCAAGTGTTCTCCATAATTAGTTTTAAACTTATTAACACAATTAAAAGTACAACTTGCATTTCTGCCTGTGCAGAGCGTTTAAATATCACAGAAATGTGAAATGGAGAATCTATTAAAGTATTGCAACCTGACTTAACGGAGTACTACTATTTTGAATAGTAGATCAAATAAAGGTAAATCTACGTATCCAGAGATTCATAATAGATATACAGGGAATCACTGATACATAGAACCACTGGAAAGAATGAGAATAGCCAAACTATTCCTTCTGGAAGCCACCACGAACATCTATCATGACTTAGGTCTCAACAGGAATAACTTGTGGAAGCTGACAGCAATCATTAGAAAAATCATGGGAGGAGCAAGAAACTTATTCAAGAGAGTAACATTATAACAGGTCCATGGTGTTGATGGTGCAATAGAAATGAGGAGACACCTCACCACCTTCTAACAGAATATCGTATACCCGATGAGCCGAGGGGTCCAGGTAGGGGTAAAACTGTCATATAGGTTACAATGACATAATAAATGAAGAGATGATAAATAAACCTATCTCAATTTGAATAGATAAATGAAGGATCTTCACGTCGTGTCGAAATATACGACAAAATATAGACATAGAACCACTGGAAAGCATGAGAATGGCCAAACTATTCCTTCTTGAAGCCACCACAAACATCTATCATGACTTAGGTCTCATCAGGAATAACTTGTGGAAGCTCACAGCAATCATTAGAAAAATCATGGGAGGAACAAGAAACTTATTCAAGAGAGTAACATTGTAACAGGTCCATGGTGTTGATGGTGCAATGGAAATGAGGAGACATCTCACCACCTTCAAACAGAATATCGTATGGGGTCCAGGTTGGGGCAAAACTGTCATATAGGTTACAATGTCATAATAAATTAAGAGATAATAAATAAACCTATCCCAATTTGAATAGTTAACTGAAGGATCTTCACTTCGTGTCGAAATATACAACAAAATATGATAAATATACTTGAATTGTTAACTTACTCAATTTTTCAAATATCATCAACGTTGAGTGAAGAGCACTTTTAAACTTATTCACACAATTCAAATAACAACTTGCATTTCTGCCTTTGAAGATTCGTACTTACGAAATAAACCAAAAATAAGAGCGTGTAAATATCCCAGGCGCGTATTTGTCAGATGTCGACAGACTAGCCTGGGCGAGAAGCTGTGAAAATGTGGAGCGCAACGCATGTCGACATTATTGACTTACTGACATGCTAAACACGCGCCAAAGCGTTTTGTTTAATTAATTACCCGTTGCCAAATTACACTGTGCTGCCCCAAACTACGAATAGTATCAAGTGTTATGTTATTTGCGTATGGGCATTACAAAAGAAAGATGCACATGGATTCTTGGAGCAGATAAATCACCGCAATTACGTCTTTTGCGCATACGCACCTTACATGATTGATATATTCGTGCATGTTACATTGCATTGCACATAAACAATTTGCTATTTTTCCTCACGCGACTTTCTCATCGATCTACATCGATTCGGTGCGGTGCGCTACCAGTTGGTTGTGCGCTAGATGCCCGCGATTGTTTTATGACGCGTGAAATGTATGCGGCCAATCGCACACCGACTTTCATCACGTTCCAGACAAATGCAGCTGGATGTAAACTAGTTCAGTGGTGCGTCTGGCAGCAATGCGGCAAATACAATCGCACATTATTGCACGTAGATGGTTGCAATACTTTCGTTTCGTGTTATTACACATATTTATGACCATTCATGGTGACTTCAACTGTACCCCTTTAAGCTTGACGTAGAGAGGAACAACTAATTGATGTCATTAAGTGACTAACTCATCGAAAGTTTGGTGGTATTCAGGCACGTGCATGTTGGTAGAGCAGAGATATTGTAATAAATGACATGCAACAAACCCGATAACAATCGTGCAGCGTGTACAGTGGCGCCAGGTTTGCTCGTAACATACTAATTATCGAATTCCTTATGTACTATGTATAAGTAAGTAACTACTATTCCAGTATAGATAATGTTGAAAATATTACCGGTAAACAAGCAAATCCAGATATGAAAAGTTCATGTATTTTGTAAAGAATACTGAGGGGTTTTAATCACATATGCATAGACCGTCCCTAGGTAGTGCTAAGCACAGAACCGGATTATTCTCTTTCCAACTTCTTCGGCCTATCTTCATCTGACCATGTTTCCTCTGAAAACTCTAAGTGGTCACCTCCATTATATGTTCTGAATGGTAATACATCATTTTGCATGTTTTCAGAGAAAATTGATGCTTCGAAGAAAATATCTGCAAAGAAGGATCCTTCGGACGAAGCGGAAGCGGCCTGTGAACAAGAAAGTTGATGGACTGACAAAAGAGCCATTCAAGTTAAAATCCAGATCCACAATACGATGGATAATGTAATTGTCCAAAGATGGGATAAACATCAAAGGATAGGACACTCTCACTACATAACCAAAGAATAGAACCTCTGTTCTAAATCTGAACAGAGGAAAACTCAGTAGGCTCCTTGGGGTGATCAAAGGTCACTCCGGAAGCACAAAAAGATACTTGTTAGACAAGATGAGGAAACACCATTCCACAACTTGGCTGAGTGCTCTAGACTTTGCTGTAAAAGGAAATACCTGGACCTGGTCCTAGTATCTAGTAACTAATGCATACAAAACATAGACTTTGGCGATGTTATATGATATATTATACAACTCATATAAGAGTACTTATATAAGAGAAGGAACTATCTTACTACTAACTAAGCATGTAAGAACAGAGATAAAGACAATATTCGCAAATAATTCAATCGAGACATTGTGCAATTAGCAGCCCATGAGTGCCACGTAAATTTAGACGTTTTCGCATTTTTGCGATGGAAATAGCACCAGTGCTGAATTTGTATCGCTGTATGGATGGCATGGCTGTCGAGAGTTTGTATTATTAGCGGCGCGCATTGTTCGGCTATTGACTCGCACCGGTGAGTCTGTGCTCCAATTGCTCCAGGTTGTATGGAATTACTCGGCGTTTTTAGCTGGCGTTGTTACATGCGTTACGTGGTTGCATACATTCGCATGCAACGCACGCCCGTGCCGGTGGGCGACGATGCTGCGCCACCAGGTCGATTATTCATTCACGTTGGCGGCCCCGTTACAGCGGTTAGCTACACAACGTTCGATTAGCGGTGACGCGAAAGTTGACGTCAAATGTGCTCATATGCGACCAATGCTCTTTCAAAGGATAGTGGAAAATGCTAGAGGGTTACATCTACCTGGAGAAGTTATGAATGAATCTAGTGATACTTCTAGGAATGGGTATCAATTGCGTCACCTTCACTGGTATCAATTGAGAAGGCCAGAGTTTACGCATGGTTCTTTACTGTCAGTTTCTTAATCAAGAACGATACTGAAATGTGTACATTATTCGACAGGGGTAAAAAACTCTTTTTCAAATCGAATTCAAAGTAAGCAAGAGAAATACAAATGATCAAGAGCCACCTGGTTAAACTCTATTAACCTGAAACAATATTTCTCATTATGCTAGGAATGTGAATCTGATTTCAAAAAATCTAACCTGACCAAGGCCTAAACTAGAGTAACCCAAACCTAAAGATCCAAACCTACATATTGCAACTTGAGGAACAACTTAAACAAAAACAATGTTGTAAATTTTTTATATTTGCATTATGAAAGTTTCTCAAGAGACATTCGCTGTTTTTCACAACGTTGTTATGCTCTCTACTCGCCAGCCGCTGATGTTACTTTCCTTGATTAACAATAATTGCCATTATTAGCTCCAATTTTACGGTCGCCGGCGCAAAGAGTATGCCAATTGACGCACAGCTTGTTTGCATCATTTTTTATCACTTTTTATCAGTTACAACGCCCGCCACGCAACTAATCTCCACTCAAGAGCAAAATTGAACAAAATTTCCTTGCGATAATTAACCACATCTACCAAAAACAGATATGTCCCAAAATAGAGATAATCAAAACACCAACAACGCCAACAGAGAAAATATCAGTGCTTTACTCAGAATCCATTTCTACCATTTTGTTTTGATGCCACTTTATATTCATTACATAACAAATTATATTTATAATTAGCTTATCATAAGTAGCAAGGTCAGGCTGGCCAGTTCTGTGGTTCTGTGATTAGACTCGACTTGCAACGAACGCTTTCATTTGTAATTTATAAATGTAATTGATGATATAACTTGCAATCGATTTTCCTTCGTCTCTTTGTGCTGTCCGTCAGTTTAATTACGTCCAAATGTTATAAAATTCTATGCGGTCTGTTTATTTTATTACAATTTTTTACGCAGTGAAATTTTGACATTTTGGATGGTTATTATTGTGTTGTTCCGGCATAAGATAAAATACTGCGCATTCAAATTTAAAACATGTAATAATTAGCATAGAAGTACGTAACATGAATGAAGAGACAATTATGAAAGACAATGACGAAATGACATATTGTTGAAACATTTTTTAACATATAAAAAATTAAAAAAAAAGAATTGCCACCCAAAAACGAAAGGAAACAAATTTGTAGATCCCTAGAACATTAATGTTTAGAAACTCTCTATTTAGTAAACTAAACATGGTCTGATTGGCCTTTTCCAAAACTAGTTAGTCATTCCCCTACCGCAATCAGGAGACCAGGCATCTGACATTAGATTATGTACTTGGTATTAAGCCCGTCACCTCAAACACTAAGAAGTATATAAATATTCACATTACAATCAAAAGCGAAATATAGGTAAAGTAATTGATAAGTAATTGGCTACAAGTGTTATCGCTTTCGCGCGTGCACTATGCACCTAGAAGTAGGTGTTCGTTACCTGCAATATTCTACTATAATCAATAACATGGAAATTTTACGGTTTCTTAGTGTCATACGTTGTAAAAAATTGTAGTAACGATAACAATGAATTTAAAAATAAAGAAATATTTCAATGTATATATCAACTACCGTGACAAGTCGATAAGAGTAACATGATATGTTGAAAATAATAACAAAAACAGAGATAATGTATTTATCATTCGTCGGAGAATTTAGAAACATATTTTAACTTATTTTCAATCTATTTTGTTGACGTCGATATTTATTACATCAAAGTTAAGTGATAAACACTTAGCTTGGTGATTTGATTTTCATTAATTATAGGAGTTCTCCAGCCAAGTGGCGCAGGGGTATGGTTGATGACCACTGTCCATGAGGTCCCGGGTTCGATTCTCGGTGGAGATGCATAGTAAAGTGCATTCTTCTTCTTATCAATAGCGTTAGCCTCTAATATGACTAATTACATCGAAAAAGAATTGAATAGAGCTAATGACCATAGCAGTCGATGCTCGGTAAAAAATAAATAATAATAATAATAATAATAAATAAATAAATAAATAAATTGATTAAAAAACAAACGTTGTGCATGACCCAACAAACCTTGATATTTATTACTGTTAGACATTACAAACCCATGATAAAATATGATATTATGATATTATAAAATATAATATTATTGATATTATCGTTTTTCGTTATATCGATATTCAAATATCGATTTCTATCCATGAAAAACATTCATATTTATCGATAATCTCAAAATAAGCTAGTATTGTTATCTGGACCAAACAGTTTGAAATAATCCGCATTAATTGAAGTTATCATTAAATTTAATTGACTATTATTTTCGATATTATAGAAACACATTGAAAACTTATATCAATGTGAAAAAATCTATTTAAAATCGCAGGAAGTAACTCTGTAAATCTAAAAAACTCTGTAAAGTTAGTCGATAAGAATAAGAGATAAGGTCAGTCTGCTAGCATACCGAGAGAGAATAGAAAATTTCGATATCGATTATTGAAAGCAACGTCTACATTTATCGTAATCAACGTAGCATAATTTATCGATATATCGGCCAGATTTATCGATATTCATGGATATAGACATAGGAAGCGGCATGTAAAATTCCGGATTGGATGAAAGGATACATTGATCAAACTTATAAAATGTGATCACCCCAACCTTGAATTTTAGGAAGCCTTAAAACAAAGTAATCCCAGAATTGGTGTAAGTTTCCAATATTAAGAAAATATAGGTATTAGCAAAAAAATCTCAGGATGTTGAACAAACAAAAATATCCATTATAATATACAGTTGAGTAGCCAAGTTCTAATATCCAAGTTACATAAGAAGCTACTTGAAAATACTGGATCAGTTAAACAGGAGACATTGATCTAACCGATATTGTCATGACCGCTCTAACCTTGAAATTTAGGGAGTCCTTGAAACAATGTAGTTCCGTTCTATAAGCGTTTAAAATTTAATGTTTCAAACGTATTTAATCTATCAAACAACCACTTGATATCAAAAAATAAGATGTTAAAGTGGACAAATCGGACTTAAGATATGTTTTGAATGTATTATGATAGGCCATAAAAAGTGCAATTATATATGAAAAAGTTCTATTATATATGTTTACATATATGATCAAAAGTGATATACAACCATTTCTTCAATTATCTCTTGGAACTTAATACAATTTGCAAGAATAATGAATGAAAGAATGATTTCTAACAATGGTTTATTGAATAACAGAAAATAGAGCTGTGCTCCTCACGGTTTACTCACATTTACGGTCATTATCTATGATTATGATTGAATTTTTCCATCTATTATCATAAACCCCAGATGATATTTAGAGGTTAGATTACATATATTTAAAAACATGATATGCGACATGCGCACTAACTGTTCATATGTTTATATATGAACATATGATGGTTTCTATCCTAGACTTTTGAAGTTTTATCTCCAAAAAAAATATGTGGAGATCATTTAGGATATTCAAAACTCTCTGAAGGAAGAAAGAACTAACTGGAATTTGGAAAGCGGGGATATACTAAGAATTTAAAAGGGTTGTATTCACTCGAAAGCCTCGTTGTAAGCCTAGCGTACCTTCAGCCTATTCAAGTTGCCATCACGAGCGGCGATGTAGACGACGCTTTTATAATCCATAGTGCGAATGGAGCCTCTACTGCTTCCGCTTCCTTCGGCTTGCCTTCAAACAAGTATCGGACTTCACTGCGCACCACACACGCACACCTAGGGGAGGGCCACACGCAGAAGATGCGACTTTCCTGGGCTGACTGGGATGATCTCTTGTTGCGTGGGCAAAGGCAGGTGTGGTGGAAGGGAGATGGTTGGACCGCGAGGGGCTCTCTTCTTTTGCGGGGGCCGGCCTCTCACGGACGAAATGGCGATGTTCTGGGCGCGCTGTCGCGGGCTGTTGGGATGACACAGGCACACAGGCACACACACGCACGAACACAGACAACCGGCACCGGGATGCGGTGACACGCACAGGCTGCTAGGCTTTCTTGCTTCCCAGCCACAGAGCTGATGGGGACCCGCACGCAATACGGGGGCACTTGCGAGAGAAAAGAATAACACAAAATAACACGACGACGACGTTAGGGGAGCGCGAGGAGAGCGGATAGAGAGCGCTGTCAGTGCGCCGACGACAGCATCGTTCACTTCGCTTCGTATGACTGCGCTACGACGGGACACCGCACAAAGCAGCTGATTCGCATCGACTGCAGTATATTTGGACGGGGGAAGCCTTGGCGACGACGCAGCACGCTCCACGAGCACAATGACTAGCGGCTAGGTATAAGCTAGCGGGGGTTTGGGAAACATTAAGCCGTTTCTTTACTACGACGTCTACATTTAAAGATCTGAAATCTAAATCCGATTCAAAAACTCTTCAGGAAAGGGATCTGTAAATTCCCTATGTTTGAACATGTCCCATACAAAAATATAGAGTTGTTCATGTTGCCTATAGCAAATTAACATAAGAACTCACTTACACCTAGAATATTAAAGAACTACTAGATGGCACCACTTGATATAACTGGTGGCTATACCAATAGGCACTACCAATAGACACCAATAGAACACACCTTGGGCCTAGTATGGCCTATAGTATGGACCCCAGGCTCTTCCCTCACAACTGACAAAACTCTCTGTAGGGAGTCCTTCTTAAGGCCCATATTTGATTCACATTTCGGACAGTTGGTACCTTTTTGTGACTTCGATACTTTCGCTACCAATAATCAATTAAACTTAGCATAAAGTGCCTAAGTTTTCCAATCGACTTTGGTTCGCCACTAGCTATATCTTATATACTTATAAAGAAGTTAGTAGAGCTACGAGATAGCAAGAAATTGTAATTTATTCCCATAATATTATTAGGACAGTGGTCCCGACCTATCAAATTTGCCGCATAAATATTTCCAATTGAGCTAGAAAGTTGAAATTTTCAGAGTTTATTTATAATCCTACGCCTATGATTGATATAATAAGTTTCGTAACATTTGTTCATCAGGAAGGTTCCTCTTTGGTCATTGTTAATTTTTATTTCGCTTCGTTGGTACTTTCTGGTGGCCTGATCATGTTGAAGTTTCGTTTAATTATCTGCCTAATTCTCCTGAATCATATGTGACCCTTCTAACTAAAATATATTTCTGTAGATTATGTTAACCATAAGTTTTTTTAATTAGTGTCGTTTCCTTGTTTCTTTTTGGCAAATCCTCTAATTTTTCGTCAAACCTATGAAATTCTTTTATTTTTACTCATAACAAATGGATGTGTCAGCATTTCTGGCAGATGCGTCTCTTCAAACCTGTGTTTTCTTAGTTTTTGACTTCAATCACATCTTTTCGAGAGAGTGGAACCTTTTTTCACTTTTTCATTGATACTACATCATTAAGGAACTCTTCTAGTTTACTCATATATAGCGAAAATCACAGGAGCCTCTTCCAAGTCACGTTTCCATTGACTTTTTTAGAGTGCTAAATGACATTTGGGGAAATATTTTGTAACTTTAATAATGGATTTTGGCTTGTTTGACCACGGTTTTTTGAAAATTTCAACTTTCTAGCTCAATTGGAAATATTTATGCGGCAAATTTGATGGGTCGGGACCACTGGGTGTGTAGAAGGGGCATCAGTAGGGACCAATCAATATGATGGGACCCCAGTTTTAATTTGGCTAACGTCTCAAACTGGGCGTTCCCCATTGAACTTTAGTGATGTTAGTCTGAATCAGGGGTTAAGATATGGAACATTATATACCAGAGGTCCTCAAAGGGGGGTATCCCTTGAAATAAAACCTCAACGAATAAGGCGCGATGGCCCCTTGACACATATAGTAGTTTACTTATCATTAGCCGCAATACCAACAGAGGAAAATTTTATTTTGGGAGTCCCTCTACGGGCATTGATGACTCTAGACCTACTATTACGCCATCTCTGCACTAAAGCAAAACTACTTCCTATTCGAGTAGCGAATAGTGAATACTATTGTGTGGTTTCTAAACGTACAAATTAAGAAAAGTAATTGAAAAATTCACCAAAAGATAGCGCTAGATACATGTATGGAAAATCATTTCAGTCAACGTGGACTTGACATGCAGCTGTCGGTCTGTAACCGTGCGTTAGCGGTTGATCGGTTGGGCACGGCGTGGCATCGGGGTGGTGGGGCCCAAGCGCGCGAAGCAAGCGAACAAGGGAAATGCCGCCTGTTATTGGTAGTAGTTGGGGTGACGTAGATCTCTGCCAAACAACCGCACATACACACTGCCGCACGTTCAGCAGTTTTTCGTCGCGCCACCACACCGACCATCCTCGTCCATCTGCGTTGTACTTTCATAGCCGCCCAAAATCAACTCTTCGCCTATCCTCGTCGCACTCACCCCACCGAACTCAGGCACAACGTGCGACGACAGCATTGTATACTTCGTAATATCGCTCGTCGGGTTCACCGACAACTCGCTCGTGCTCACTCGCACTCGTGCACGTCGCAAGCGTTCGCGCTTCTTCGCCGATCGTCGTCATGCGACGTACACGCGAAGCTTTGCAGCGCGCGAACATCGGCAGATGAGGCGCGGACGTAGCGTCGATCGTGTGTGCCTCTCAAACCCCGAAAAAGCGACAGCTTGAAAAATCTTCGTCTCGCGTGCGGGCGCGAGTGTGCATCTCCTGCGTACACCTTAACGCGTGCGTGTAGTGAGCGTGTACGGACGCAAAATGTGCGCCCACAGTGTTGTAAACTAACGTGAAAAAAATACGAGAAACAAGAACAACAACGCCGGTGTTGTTCAGCACGACCGGTGCATAAACAGCATTAGTTTTACGCTGCTAAACAATATGTAGGATTGTGTTGTGTGTGGCGGCTGAGGCGCGTATACTTTTTTTACATTAAAAAACGCGTGCTGCATTTTCTTCAATTTCTTCTCCCTAAACAAACGTTAAAACAGAAGCCACAGCCTACATAAACAAACATTTGAACACGGTGATAGTGCTTGTTAAACGTCGTGAATAACGTGACTTGGACGCAATTAAGACGTTTTTGGGTGAACTTGTGTTGGTTTGTTGCGAGTTACGTGCGAACATAACCTGCAAATTTTACTAAATTGTTTTGCACCATCTTCGGCGTCGCTCGGACATATTCGTATTTATTTATCGTTTGCACGAAAGCGCACGTTGTTCGGGGAAATTGTGTGACTGCAACTGTGTGTCGTGTTGTGTGTGTGTGTGTGTGTGTGTAGGTACGTGTGTCGTGCACGCGGTGTACATGTGTGCGTCACGTTGAAGAAGTGCCGGCTGTTTGGCGAAGCCAAATACGTGATGGGCGAGAGGAGTGCGTCGTGATACACGTTGTGCACGCCCGTGGCTGTGTGTGTACGTGTGTGTGTGTGTGTGTGCTGTGCTCCGGTGCCTGTGGTGTAGCCGTGTTGTTGGGATTTACGGATCGAGGACGCGACGCCGAGAGTGCACCACGCCGTCGACATGTATCCGACCCCTGCTAGGCATCCATCTGCCGCGGTAAGTTGTGCCTTCGATGAGGGTTTTCTGCCCGAAATATTGCCATCTTTATAAAGTTTCCTAACTTTCTATGTAGAGTTCCACAAGCTAAATTTCAATTATACATGAGTATTTTATATAATACAAATTGCGAAAGATTTTATTCTGATAACTTATAACAATATCTCAATCGGAAGAGTTCTCTGCACTCTTGGACCTTGATCTCACAGGAGACCAATTCTTTCAGGGTATATCAGGATTTATCCTGACAGAATTGGATGAAGTATAGAGGAACGAGCTGAGGATTACTCTGGTAATCCTCATCTGCCTCTTCTTTCCTTCATTAATGTGTGACTGAAAAAAATGTGTGAACACAAATCTACATACTAATTTTGAGTTTGCGATGTTCAGGTTAGCAAATTGTAACAACTTAATAATTTGCCAGTTTTTAATTATTTGACCTAGACTAGGAGTTTACCGGTTAGCGGGGTTCGAATTCAAGAAGGTGGGATTATTGAGAAGAGCAGACTAAACTTCTCTCTTTGACAAATTGACCACCATGCACATTTTTGTATCTTGTCGCAAGCAAGGGAGGGTCTCCCCATGACACTTTTAAATTTGTCGGCTCAAAAATAGACTTCTCACTGGCGTTATTAGTGTCTTATCCTAAGGCGGTCGATTCCCAGGTCATCTTCCTCTCTTTCTTCGCTGAGTCACTTGCGGTCCGTTTAAAAGAGTCTGGCAGGCAGAAGTTTGAACACCTCTGGAATAGAGGGCACAATGAGTGGTGGACGATGAAGCTAGTACAAAATAAGATTTTCGAGTGGACGAGTGTGTACATATTACACACTGTGCACAGATTACACACAATGTTGGCTAATATATAACACTTTCTGTAGCTTACTGATCCACGCAGTTCTTGCTCTGAAACTCTCGATAAGAGTCGGATATTCAGGGGCAACTTATACAACAGTAAGTAATTTTAAGGAGGGAATCCAGCTCCATAGCCGGATATGGATATTGGTGACCCACGACCTACTACTATCTACAAAAACAAGAAAATGTGACTCACATCATCAAAAAGTTCCAAAAAAAGACAGGGGAGTCCATCTAGGAGTAAATTTTACCAACGTCTCAGAGGGACATATACACTAGCCTATTTTCATCTGTCACACCAACACCGTTACTCGGACCTCACGAAGAAAAAAATAAGAACCGCACTAGACAGTTCAGATTTGTAATCTTCGAATTAACATTGTCGCCTTTTATAGAGTTCGGATTAGCAGGGTTTAGTCATATTAATATTTTCCCAATTGGCCCAGTTTACTCGCAACGGGAATTAGCTACTTATAATGTATGTTTTCGATAATCACTGTTCGAAATAGCGTGCTTTCTTTCAATGGTGTTCGGAAAGTCTATTGTATTTACAATGAACCATTTGCGAATTAGCTAGTTCGAAATACTATTTTCAACTAGTAGGGTTCAGTTTAGTTTTCTTCAGATTAGAGAGATTCATTAATACCAGTAAGAAAATTATACCCTATCATTTTATTTTTATTATTTTCATCATTACCTAATCTAATGGTATGACAATTCGATTAGGTTGTATTTTCTTTCCAATCTATTCAAATCAAATTAATAAGCGTTCAAAACATTTCAAATTCCTATTAATATAGTCTAAGTAATTGATAAATACAGTTGGTAATTATATATTTTCTTATAAAATAGAAACACGGCCGCTATTGAAATCATGAAGCGTTTGGAAATTGTTTTCGGTGAATTTCGTAAATTTCGCCGAAACGAAACGCTAATTGCCCGAGTTTTCGGCTGGTGTGCCTTTCTGTGGTGAGGTGAGTGGTGATGTGCACCGTGTTTCGTCGAGCAAAACAATATCGCGGAAGCGAACAACCGCTGCGCGCCGCAAGAAGGAAATTTATCTCGTTTATTGTTTTATCCTCGTTTTTGTTGGCACGAAATTCACAGTTCACACTCGAATTTTACGTCTATGCACACGCAACAATGTATTTAAAACCGAAGTCTTTAGAAGTTTACATTTTGTGCTACATTTTATATGAATACTATTTATTTAGAGGCAAAAAAGAAGTGAAATGGAGCGGATATCTGGTATATTTCATAAAAAGAAGTCATGTTCTTTTATGGTTTATTGATTTTATTTCATCATTTATGCAATTCTGAAAAAAAAAAGAAATAAGGTGATACCACACTTATTTAGATGTCCGTTTGCAGAATTCAAATTCTGTACTTATACAACCACTGTATTTATTTTAAATATTTAAACGTTCGAGTTAATGGAAAGTAGAGTTTTTTTTTTGTTAAATTTACATATTTCCCCATATTTCAGGGTGCCTGAAAGTTGAAAACTTCCTGAAATATAACATTATAATTTATTAAATAAATTATTTACTAGTTTCCTTTTAAGATGCTCCTGTCCCTGTCCAGGTTCTTATCTCAATGCACCTTAAAAAAATCTAATTTTACTTCTATCTATCGTTCCCGATGATTTTATCACAAGTAATTTTATTCAATTTCTTTCATTTTTTTGAATTTATGAAACTAAAGTTTAGGACATTCTAAAAATGAAAAAAAAAAGTTACGGAAATCTAGGTAGATGTTCTCTACCTTTCTGTAATTGTACATCTATTGTATGTGTGGAATGCAAAAGGTATTTGCGAAAAATTGATGGCACCAAAGATATTTAAATCTATTCATTCGTTTAGTCACCCCAAAAACTCGTTTTACAGCCGCAATCCCCCTTCGTACCTCATATCATAGGTCGATTACCAATTTAGGTGCTCATACAATGTGTCACTTTGGGTCTCCGGTGAAAAGACGAGATTTCGAATCTTGAAAACTTCCAGGAAGGTTTTTCTAAAAGCGCCGCGCCGGCCCGAAACAAGTTATTTTTATGCGCACTTTTATTTTCTCTGCGCTGTGGGTAGTTTGGGGCGGTAGGAGTGGAATATCAGGCGGCATTAAACGTTAATGGGCCGCGATGATCGTTTCGTCACTTGGCGTCTCGAATGCGTTATTAACTGGCGGACCATTAAATGCAATGCGAGAGCGGCGCGTACGCAAGTTCGCCGCACACGCACACGTTTTCGGCGGTTATTTTCGGATGTGTAAACATTCGCGGGGCGGCGACGGCAGCGCGGCGGCGGATGAGGCAGTGGTAAACGGTACGGTCGCCTGCCTCTTTTTATTAGATCGTTTGATTCGCGGCGGCTCGCGGGCCCACGGTGTTGACACGTGTGTAGATTTTCAACTTTTGAGGCGTTTTGGTTTATTGCTCTCAGATGTGATGTGGATTTTAGATGTCTTTATTTAGTTTACCAGCGTATATTTAAATCTTGATAAATTTCGAACTGCTTGCTGAAAAAAGATAGTTTTTTAAGATTAAGACTTTTTCTGTTGAATATATGTATTTAGAAACATCGTTATGGGCTTTAACTACCCCATTATTGTATTAGATTTTAGAGTTCATATGAATGAAATTTGATATTTTACAAGGGGAGTATCTCAATTGTCCTCCTCAGAATTGTATGATAATTTTTGTACGTGTAGCACATATAGTGAAGTAATTTCGGTTGCCGAGATTTTTCGCCGTTTTGAATCGTTTATCCAAAATAAATTGACCAATGGTTGGTCCCGTGACTTTCAGTTTTCCGCAAGTTTTACTCAATATTTTCAGAAAACAAAACAAAATATGTAAAAGATGAACATTGTACACTAATTAAAAGAAATGGTATTACAGATATTATCGATAATTAATTCTGAAATGAAGAAATGTTTACTTGTTAAATATTAACATATATTCGTGGTTAATATTAATTTAATGTTAATGCCCTATGTTTGAGCCCTATCAATAAACTACGCTTAGTTGTGTGGATTAATATACATCTCGAGTATGATTACATCGATTTCGAAGCTCCTGCTCTCTGGTCGACTCTGTTCGCTCGCGATTGCTCACCGTAGCAGATTCACTAAGGTCACGGCTGTTAGACCAACAGGTTAATTATCGACATTGACACTGAGTGCTTAGGTTGGCATGTCGGTATCATAACAACAAGCTAGCTGGAGGAGAGGGACTCGAGGGGCTGGCTGCTGACTGCACCGAGGTGTTTAGGTTTGCGCAATTGACCGGCGACCAGTTGTACACCGAGTAATGCGGAATTTAATTGTGTTGAAGTGTTTGCTCGCAATTATCAAGTACTATTTCTGCCTAGAGATTAATTTTGGCTGTGTTACATTGTTTCATCAACTCATTGCTTGCTTTTTTATTTAGCTTAAGATGAGAATAGAGTATTTGGTGAAAGTTATAGAATCAACGCTTGAAGTTGGCATTATTTGGAAAGTTGCGAATAGATGGTGCCAGTTGTGTTTTTGATAGTGCGGAAAAAATTATTATTATTATTATTTGTTAAATATATAATTAAAATGTAATTATTATAATAATAATAATTTTAAAATAATTTTATTCGACACGTTGATATCGATACTTCAAGTTTGTCTATTTCTACTACAAAAGTATCGGTACTTTCCATACATAAAGTATCAATTCGTGTAATGCCAAAATAATGCAAGTATCGATAGTTTCATTTGATCTAGAGTCCAGAAATATTTTAGATTAAATATTCTATAATTTTTATACATAAAGTATCGATACTTGCGCTACAAAATTTATAGATATTTGCGATGCAAAAAGTATCGATACTTTGATATCGACACTTACAAATTTCGATACTTTCCAGAAAAAATATCGATACCTTCGATACAAAAAGTACTAATGACAGAAATCTATTAATATTTTCTATGCATAAAGACGATACTTTGATATCGATACAAATTTTGATCATACAATAAATTAATCGATACATTTTTCTACATATATTAAGATTATCAGTATATTTAACGGCTTATCGTATTATATTTTTTGATGTCATCAAATACATCAAAAAATATAATGCAATCTTTTAATTTCTTTGAAAAATGCTTTGATGACAGTATTATTATAAAAATGGTATACAAACGTATTTCTGAATATGCATTTTCTGCGTAAAATCGAGTTTTTTCCCCAATTAGAAAAGTTTGTGCATCGAAAATTACATAAATTGCCTAGACCAGCGTTTCCACCGCATTAGTAAGTACGTATGGGAGCATAAGTATTATATTTAAACTGATTGTACGCATAGAATAACGTGTTCAGTAAAATAGAAAATGGGAACATAACGTACAACCGGCGTTGAAATGCAAAACTAATTAGTTTACGCGCTTATCGGGGACGAGCCTTGCCTTTATCGGTATTTATCGCCGCGCGGTGGATTACTTTTACGACTGCACATAACCTAAACTCACACAATCATTGGTAAATAGGGAATACGAGTCCATAGGTTGATTACAAGGTTTCCAATGAGTTACGGGCGTCGCTTCCATATTCACTTCTCCAATTTCAGACATTCTTCATTAGTTACGTTTTTTCTAATTAAATAAAGTTAATGTTGGAATTTCATCAGACATGGAAAACGTTACTAGATGATTCAGAGTGATAACTAACTAACTTAAGTCTAACTTATGCAAAATTGATGCATAAAGTTTGAATACTTAATTAGTCTTTTTATTGGATATATTTGTGTTTTCAATATTGGAAAATTGCGATAACATTAGAGAACATTCAAATGCTTATTATTTATTCGCGATGATGGGTGCGTGGGGGTTAATTTAACCCGATTGCAGGGCGAGTTTCGGCTGGTGGTGGGCGCGCGTGAGTTTGTAGAGAAATCAAGGCGCAACGTAAACGACCATTATGTAAATGAGTGGCGAACGAGTGGAACGCAAAGGGGTGAAAATTGGGAGGTAATATTAACTGGTTTTAGGAGTTTACTTTTACTTTGGAGTTAGGATTTTATTTCGAGTTTTGTTTAAAACAAGTAAAATTGCTTTTTAAGTGACTATGTAAAATGCAAAGAATGCTTTCAATATGTTAAATTATGGATAATTCAGTTATTGACAAAGTGATAATGTCGCACTTTTAAAGTACGTAATGCCAAATGGACAAAAAAGTGAAAAGTATTCGGGTTTGTAAATTAAAATTCCAGAAAAGGAATTCTACATAAGTTCATGTTAGGAACTTGATCAATTTGATAACTTTATTTTCGTTTCAACCCCTGTCGTAGTGAGCCTGTCGGGGAAAAGGCTTCGTAGCTATTTATTTAGAGCACAGGCATATAATAATCACGAGTGCATATAGTAATCGAGAAGGGCGATCCTGGGATGATAGCTGGGTTTTGTATATGAAGTATTGTTCGGTTTATTTTTGTTATTATTTATTTTTGTATTATTTAATTTGTGAAAAGCTGTAAAGGTTATCGGGAACACCGGAATGCCAATAAAAGTATATAAGCCAATAAATGCATATATATAGTAATCGAGTTAAAATCGCAAATTCTAGGTGAACGTATGCGTTTTATACCTGTAAACTGCGTCCCATGTTCAAATGTGACCCCTTGACAATTTTACGCGGTCCGCAGTTTTTCCTTCCCCGCCCCTTGCGTCAAAGTGGAACACAAGGGGATCCCACCGTTATGAAGACGAAAAATGTACAAAAAATAGCCTCCCTTCCTTCGCAGTGAAATAAATACAAAAATATGCGGGGAGAACAACCACCTCCCCTCGTTGATCGGAAATAGTAATCTAATTTAGTCCTTTAGCGAAATATTCGACACCCCTCTTAAACATATATTGCAAAATAGCATTTGTTTTAGGAACTAACACTTGGCTAATACTTTGTTAATAAAAGTTGGGTCCATCTATACCCATAGTAAGCATACTTTTCCTTCAACCCTTCTATCATGTCGATGTGTGCAAACTTGTTGTGATTAATCGATTTGTGGTGTTGTTTGTTGATTTAAGCTCTTTGAGTGGAGGTCCCCGCATTTACAATCCGTAGTGTCATTATCTACTATCAAGACGCGACGACGCAAAACAATTTATAAAGAAACGTGAAATTTATAAAATATATAGACTTTGAAATATATAGACTTTTTTAAATGCAACTCTGCTTTATTCTATCTGGCAACAAATAGTTTTACAATTATTTCCAAACAAATTTCCAACTTCCTCAATTACATACAACTCGTCGCTTCCCCGAATATCGACATCATACGTCCGACCACAGTCGCCAACATTTCGCCAACCGAGTACACTTGCCAGTCCGTTCAATTAACGCCAATTCACGCGAATGTTTTGCAGCCTAGTGAAACGTGCCCAAAATACGCGCGCGCCCATTACGGCTCGCGTTTTCCGTGATTTCCACGCGCATCACCGCCACTTAAATTAAGCAGATTATTAAGGCATTATGCATTAATAGTAAAACACTCGCCGTAGAAGGGGTCAGCAGCAGCAGACAGCGAGTAAATTCGCAAGCACTAGGCGCAGAAGTGCACGAAATTGCACGCATCTCGCACATTCCCCTTGACAAATTATTGGCATACACTAGCGGCAATATTCATCCTCTTTGTCGGTCTTTGTGTTTCAATGTTTCGGTGTGTATGTGTTTCATTTATTGCATTGCATTTGTATGTGTCGTAATTTTTCACCGGTCGTTTGTTGCCGGCACGGTGGTAAAAACGTTAATAACAATCGACGTTTTTTTTAATGTCGTCGATCAAAGCAGCGCGCACCGCCGCAAACGCGCGCGCAAATCACACAAAATCCGGAATGCAATGCAATGCAAATATTGCACCGTACATGCGTGCTTCAGCAATAAGGCCGCAGCTAGGTTCAATTACGATGATGTACGCAGACGCATATACGTGTTTAAAAATTTATACTTCTAAAGTATGAGGATTTTTAAGTCATTGTTGTAATTAAAAATAAGTGTTCAGCGATTTTCATTTCGTTTACATTTTTGCTTAGTTTCTGGTTATACTATTATCAAGTTATGTGGAAATTAGTATATTTAATGTTAATATATCAATGTTTAATTAGAAAATTACTCATTGTACTACTTCCAAATTGCAGTGCTTGTAATAACGCATTTTAAAGGTTAATTTTGCTGTAAAATTATGTAAATAATTAATAAATTAACATTGATAAGTAAAACTCAATGTTTCAAAATATATTAATTGGAATTTCACGGCTTCTTAAGCAATCTTTGATTATCATTTGATTATCAGTGTCCTCTCTGCTGGAATGATCATCTAAATATCCATGTCAGATGGTGATCTGAAAAGTTACCGTGAATATTTCATAATACGACGCCACTGCTACCATGGCAACACCGTGCTTATAAGTCGAGGCTCCGCCCAATCTACGCATATAGTTATGGCAACGTTGTGTGTAAGCTCCGAAGCTCCTCCCAATCATGTCAGCTATTAAGTGAAATTACACATATCATTGAAGAAGTAGTTTATTCTATATTATGTACCCATCCAAAATGAGGTAATTTAGCATTTACACTTTTCGTTAATTTAATTAATACTATTCAATAATATAATAATTATATCGAATAATCGTGAATAAAGAATGTCTAAAATGAACAAGTCTAAAAAAATAAATAGAAAATATATTTGATTGAAAAATTCAAATTAAAATTTAATATTCTTCAGTAGAATCATAATATTGTCTCCCTCAGAGCATACTATACTATAATCTATAATTTCCGTCGTGTTTGCGTTGAAGTTGTAGTTCTCGTGTTTCTATCGTTTTCATTTCGCATTTTAATTTTGCGAAGTAATTTCACGCTGAATTCTGTTAATCACATCTGCATGTGGGTATACAATCTGGATGTGTCACGTACGACGTTAATTTTTCGCATTTTCCGAACTGATTCGACTTCAAAAGAAAACATGCGCCTCGCCGATAAAAATTAATTTACTACCCACAGGCGCACCCCAACGAAACAATTCTTTTACTCATTTTTTATCGTACTATTGAGAGGAAAATATGAAATGATTACGCAGGTACTCGTATACAACTGCAACAACTTTTTTTAAAAACATTTTTACATGCTTTAGTCATAAAAAAACGGCGCGAATATTATTTGCGTGCTTGGTGTTGGAACAGTTTAAACAAGCCCATCAAAAAACACACGAGCTTTGGATGGGGCGTGTGGGTGTTGTGAGGTAGGGTGGGGGTTTGTTGAGGGGTAGGGGTAGTTTTGGGGAAATAGGTGTAACGGTGTAAGTGTATATATTCATGTTCCTCTGAGTATTTGTACTGTTGCCGGCGGGGTGACGAGACCCATATAGGCAATGGCTGCTTGTGACCGTGGTGTAGTAGATATGGAGGGGGGTGGTTGGAAAAAGTGTCAGTTTTTATTGATTCGCGCGAGCCGACCGCGGGCGGTGGCGGCGGTGGAGAGGTGCGGCGCGACTGATGAGGGTGGATATCGTTTCCAACCGCCGCGCCACATTTACATTCATATCCCAACACGGCCCGCCCGTCGGGGGTGGGTTCCGTGCTCGCACGTTCACCTTCACCACCGTTCCGCGTTAAGCACCCGCTGGCCCAAGCGGTGGTGATGGTGATATTTGAACGCCTTGTTTTGTGCGCGTCTTTCATTGCATTCCTGTTTGATAGGAGTGGAAGTGTGAGATTTTTTTTGTTAGAGAATATCTCATATTTAGACAACATTGTAAAAGGGGTGTAGAAAAAATGTCGCTTCTTATTTAGTCAGTGTTGTATTAGCAGTTTAGGGTTTTTTGTGACAGGTCTAAGCACTTTTATTCAGCATAGGATAAAAACATAATCATCATTCGTATAGTTCGAAACAGATGTGTTTTGAGTAATTGACGATGATATTTTTTAATAAAGGCTGAGAAATTTTTTAAAATTTTCATTTACCGTAGGAGGAAAATGAAAACTGAATTACTCTAGTTCTTATATATAAACTATGGTTATTTAAAGACATCTTTTTATTTACATTCACCACAGGCGAAAACGTTGTTCAGAAATCTTCTTATTCTTGTCACCGTTGTACTGTGAGTGTTTAGAGTGTTTGGACATTTTTATCAACGATGGTATGATTCTTTCAAAGTTTTCATTCACCACAGGACAAAAATGATGCAAATTTTAACAGAATTTAACTGGTTCGTATCACACATTGCTATCAGTATTCTTCAAGTTTGTATCAAGCAGTTACTATAAGTAATGTTTGCCGGAATATTAATACGCTTTGATTTTATCATCCCATTTTCAGTGTAACCTTTCGAAATACAAGCATCAATTCACTTTCACGCTACTCTGGGCTTTGCCCGTCGTCACCGTGCGAGTAAATAATTGGCGGTCATCAAATTAGCATAATTCAATGGCGCGCCACGTGTGCACGTGCAAAGCACCCCCTTTTAAGACCCGACTCTTGTGTGTGCGTGTGTGTTTGTATGTGTATCGTCTTTTCGTGTTTGCTTGTTGGCCTCATTCTCTTCATTTCGATAAAGTTTGCGCGTGGCTGCAACATCCGCCGGCATAGTTAGTTGGTGTGTTCGTTTGGTTGGTAGGCAAGTTTTTGGGGGAACTTTGTCTAGTAATTGAACGGTAAAAAACACACCGAGGAGTTGGTCGTTTACCGCGCTCGCGCGTGTAAAAAACTGGGAGAAAACACAACGTACTTATCTGATTAAATTCGAATGAATATGAACACGAACGGGACATTTGCACCCTTGTACCTTGTACTGTCCTCCCTTCTTGCCGTTTGCTGCTTGAAATGGTTTGAAAAAGAGGGTTGCAGGCGCTTATTGCGTGTATTTAGTGGAAGCTTCCTTGGCCTTTTTTTTATTATCTTTCTTCGGGGGGTAAATTTATTATGCGCTTTAGGAAGTTATTAAATTTGATTGATAAGACTAATCAGACTTGGTAACCGGGAAAGTTCAGGATTCTTAAATTGTACGTCTAGAATTGGTAATTAATTAGAGAGTAAGCAATTAAAGGTTTATGAAACGATTTTTGATCACTTTTCTTCTAATCAAGAATATCGATATTTATGCGTAACTTTTTTAACAACTATATTTTTTCAAATTCATAAATATAAAAATTCTTATATTTCAATTCCGCTATATGCTCTTTCGAAAAGACAACCGTCATCTGGATGCCAACAAAGCATTGAAGAAAAGGGGTTGGCATCATCCCGACCGACGACGCGTCGTCATTATTTTCAATAACGGAACGCGCAACGTTTTGCAAGGGTTGCGCAACGGCAACGGCCTCTGTTCGACCGTAAAGAATTGAAGAACCAATGCGACCCTCTCAACGATGACACGAATGTAGAAGGAAAGGGGTGAAAGAAGCGTCTGCGGAAGAAAGAAAGAAAGCCGAGTGTGGCTTACAAGCGCCGCTCGGCATTTTGCGACTCTATTACAAACACACGGGACTCACCCATGATGTGGGGTGAGTTGGTGGTTAGGGGTTGGAATCGCCGGATGAGTGATGTGGGCGCGCATATGCGTACAACGAGGAAGAAGGATAGGGAGGGAACACAAACCGTGCGCGACATACATTATGTATTATGTTGCTAAGGGCGTAGAATGCGTGATCGTTGAAGGGGGTGTTGAGGGGTTTAGACGTGTGAGGACCGTAGGGGTTGATGGGGAAGGAAGCGAGGAAAAGGACACGGCCGTGGTGCTATCGCGTTCGTCCATCTTAATAGGACTATTGAATGTGCACGCACAACATAACGTGGGGGATGAAAGAAACTCCCTTTACGCACGGATAAAACATTAACACGTAAGATGTGATGTTTTTTTGCATACCATCTCAACAGGTACTTACCACATTTTATCTTAAAGTAAATATATTGTGGCGTGACATATTAATTACATCTCTATGTTTTATCGAGTATTCGGCCGTGCAAAGGGTTAATTAGAGGAGAAATGTTTTATTTTCAAGAGATTATTGAAATGCTTTATTTCTGTTTTTTTTATTACGTTTTGTTTTTTTTTTTCTTCTAATTTTTGTTGCTATTTTAATTTATTAGAGTCAAAATTAAAGATATTGTCTGGTTTCTGTCAACCCCCTTGTTGTCTTTTATGCGGTAGAACGAATTGAAATGAAACGAAAATGAATGACCCCCTCTTCTCTTTGTATAAGCGGGGCGCTGCAACCAAGTAGCGCACTGAAATGAGGAGCGAAAACGACGCAAATTAGGGATGAAAAAGGTTTTGCCGTCCTCCCCAAAACCCCGCAATGCTTGCGTATACGTGGCCCCATCTAACGGCAACTCACACAAACTTAAACACAATAGGGTGGGTCGCGTTTCAAGTTCGTGTTTATTACTTTCACAAATATTTAACTTTATATACTCGTATAAAGTTGCCTCTTTGAAACTTTCGCTGTTATTAAATGCTGTTTACTATCTTCAAACATGTTTTAATTATATACTATAATATGCCGCTGACGTTACGTTAGTTATCAATTTATTACTTTACATTTATTTATCTTTGAAGGAAAAAGTAAATAAAAGAGTACAAGTTTCTGGTTGAAACTAAAAAGTAATAATACAAAAGAGTCAGGGGTGTGTGTTAAGCGTATGAAGGGGTGGTGAGAGGGCGATTGGAAGATTGAATGGCGGACCAACACAATAACAACATCGGGGTGCAAGGGAAAAATATTACGGAATGTGTCGAGGGGTGGCTCAATCTATACAGTTTACAGCGACGCACGAGCTACCCCACATCAACCCATATCCTCCTCTACCACCAATTGCAAGTTTTACCACTGTTCTCTCTTCCTCCCTGCTCCATTCCCTTATTTTAGCTCTTTCTATTGCGTGGTTGCGAGTGTAGGGATTGTGTACATATGTTCGTGGCACAGTAGCAGGGCCAACACAGCGAGTAACCCTCCAAATAATACCCTATTATAAATACATCCACCGGTGTGCGCCACTACACTCGAAATCAGATTCGATTGTCTCGATTTTTGGGGTGTTGGCCAGTTGAACAAACCCCCCTTATTCTTATTCGAGATGGCATTTCTTTCCCTTTTCCTGCTCGTAGTTAGTACCATCGTGATCTTTAAATATTTGCTTACAGACCAAATTTTTGTGTAAAGATTTACACATTTTTTGTGCTATATTTGGATTGGAACTTTCTTACATTTTGAAAAGTGAATAGTTATATAGTTATCTAATTGTGTATATCGGCTTGCAACCCCTTTACCCATCGAATACTCGAGTACTGAGATTTACACGTTGTGCATTCTCGAAATTCCAACTTGCAAGCCCCCAATGCATGTCGGGTGCTAAACATTTCCGAATAAAATTTAATTTATTGGTGTGAGGGTGAAATGCGAAAGTTTGAGAGGGGAATAAGGCACTTAGCTAATCATATTTTTGTTGTGTTATTTGTGTTATCAAATATGCGCGGTTGTTAAATTTTTTTGAATCTTTTTGAAGTAGAATTAATCGGATAAATATTTATAATATTGTTAGTATTATGTGCTGAATTATACTGTTTAAGTGCAATTAATTAGGAAATATGAAAAATTGTAAACGTGACAAACAAGCGATGGTTGATAAATAACGATATTTATTTAAAGAACAATAATGTCAATATATCGTTATCATTATGTTTTGACATGGCGTTGATTAAACTTCGATCATGATTAACGATGAATTGCGAGTGAGGCTTGTGCAGTAAATTTATAGTAACAAATTAATGCAATTATAGATAGTATGGATAGTTTTCATTCGGTTATCAGCAAATCAAATTTATTGATATTTACAAGGTAAAAAAATCTAGAAAAACTGAGAAAAATATATTTAGATGGGGTTACCGTTGAATAAAACATTTTCGATATCGATAATATGGATAGTTTCCAACAGATATTTGTACATCAATATAGAAGTATCAAAAATATCGATATTGATAAATATCGATATTTCATCTTTGGGTGTCATGTTAAAGTAGAAGGACCTGCCAATGTGATAAATAAGTTGTTGAACGTGGATAGAAGAGACCGTTTGTTGAAATGTGTGAGGAATGTATTTAGACATTAAATGATGAAGAAGTTGAACATCTGGGATTTGCCAAAAGAAAAAGTGGTGATCATGGTTGCTTTAATTTAAGTTTTTAATTAATCACTTAAGTCCACCTCCTCATTTTTTTCTGCCTTTTTAATTCTCATGGTAATGTAATGTTTCACTAAATGATCCAATGGGGACCCGCATATCTACCACACTCACATCTGTGGTTCTTCACCTTGGAATGATTAGCTTCTTACCCAATGGGTAATGTGCTTAAAGTACCCAGAAAAATTCTGGAAGAAACCCAGGCCAAAGGCCGGTAATAGAAAAAGAAGAGATAGTTGGTGATTCCAAGAATATGAAAGATTTCACTATTCATATATAGACAGCCTTTATTGGCACATTGATTAAACAAATAACATTTCAACAAAAAATAATCAAACCCGCTAAACTTTTTTTTTTACTTTCACTCCCTATCCTTACTCCGGACTCTTTTTGCCCGGTGTTTTCCTCGTTCACGCCCTAGGTACCTTCAAATTGACGCCTCCTCGTAGTTGATGGTAGGTAGGAGTCCGCGCTGTTTCCTTCAGCTTTATTATCACCTTCAAAGTTGCCACCCCCCTTCCAACCTCACTCAGACACTCTTTCACTCCCCCTTTTTCCCCTGGCAATCACGCGCCCATTCCTCTTTCATTCCTATTCAATCACTCCCAACATGCTCCCATACACCTGGCATATTCATCTCCCATCCACACCTTCCATCCCCTCTCTTCCGATCCACACCGTGATCTAGCAATTAGTCTTTTTTCCGCCACATTCAGCTCTCTATCGCCAATATATCTGGGTCTCATCCCGATTGTCTGCACTGCTTGGTATAGTGGGTTATATGTGCTTCCGGTATTATTCTGCCGCTCCTGCTCCTCCACTTCCCCTCCTATCATTCCGACTTTCACGTTTAACTCATTCCGTATCAGCAACCTACCCACCGCCACCTCTGATAATCCTACCGCTTCATACGCCTTTTCTCTACCCCTAGTCCAAGCACTCACCGACCTCCTTGCACCTAATTACCAGACACTATTCATATATTTGTGAGCAATTCTTGTAAATTCAATGTAAATGAAATAAATATCTTTCAGAAAGATTTAATATTTATTCATTACTATTGAGTTTTCATGGAACTTTGTTAATCATTTGCAATAAAAGAGAAACTGATATTTGATAACGACACGCAACACCGGAAAGCGTAATTAATTTGCAAAGAAACATGCACTTTGCCTAGCTTCGCGAAAACATTTCCCCTCGTCAGCTGATTCATTAAAATTGTCGCGGTCGTATGTTCGCTTAGCTAATAATAAAACACAATGAATATGTACATTGTAAGTACATTGTACCAAAGATGTTACTTATATATTAGAATAACGAACACTTTTTTTTTGTTCTGTTTGTGTTAATTTTTCGCGTGGTATTGCACTTGACGTTTTTTTTATCGATCGGTGTTCATCAATATTGTTTTGTCCTGTGTGTGAGTCGGGTGAATTGTGAACGCGTTACATGACACGACATCGAGCAATTGATGTTTTATTGTGTTTGTGTTGATTGCTGATATTGGTCATGTATGAACTTTTTGACGAGAGATGTGAAACTGTCGGCGAAATTCCGCCGTTACAATCATCGTTTTTTTTTTTCAAATATCCAAATATTGGTGGTTTCAGTAAAATTCTATTTTTGCTTTGATTATTGAATTAATTGAGAACCCAATTTATTTTGATACAAAGTAACAAGTAATGATAAGTTATTTACAAAATACTAGTTATTAAAATTATCGAATTTCAACGTAATTAACGAGTGTAGTTGTTGTAAAATGATTTGATGTTTAATATACAGTAAATTACGCAGTGTTGGCTTGACATACATATTGGAATACAATTCACAGCACGCTTAACAGTTCTGCGTATTATTTATTATTAGCTTTTATTTTCCATGCCTTACTGCTAAATTGTTGATGTTTTCTATTGGAACTATAAAAAAAAGAACGTTAGACGCTATTGTGTTTATTTGCGAATAGCGTCGAAATTCATTAACAAGTGTTTATTACAGACAATTAAACGCGTTAATTGCATGGACACATCATCGGTTTGTTTGCTTTACAACTTTTTGTTATTACTGTTATTTAGCAATGTTTTTTAGAAAACTTATAGATAAAATAGTTTTTATAACTGAAATCCGATTTATACTCTGCAAAAATTCATTTATACTTTTAATACGTAATATAAATACAAATTAAACGTGCATTATTTTTATTTTTTATATCGATTAGTGCCGCTAATGGGCATCAATAATTAACGTCATTCTCGTCATTGGCATGATCAGCAATGAAGGCATCGGTTAAGCAAAGCAATAACTTAGGGTATAGTAACTTAGGAGGCCGTCACATAGGCATTCATGCTTCTATGCCTATCTTTGTCTGACGAGTGATGAAACAACTCGGAGGTGAAGAAACTCGAAGAAACAACTCCTTTTAATATACGAATCAGACAAAGGAAACTACAAAGCGAGCAGACCGAGCAGATTGGGACACATTTTAGACAGTATGCGATAAAGAATGATCAGTAATCATAGTCACTAATATTCTTCACAGGGGTTTACAATGAGGAGACTGAAATTCGCAATATTGTGTAGGCAACAGACGAAATAAAGAAGTATCACTAGATAGACATGTCCCTAGACCAAATAGTTAAAAATATCCCATATATCTGAATATCCTACAGCATCATATTCAAAGAGCCCCAATTCGCTGACTGCTGCTGTAAACCGTCTTTAGACTGCCTTAAATGAAACATGCAGGTCGTTGCAGACAGGATTTCACTGTATAAAAATAGAAATATTAAATATCGTGTAACATACAATGTCCAAACAATTTTTTGAAAAATAAGAAAAATTTGAAAATTGTGTATAATGTAAAAAAGGATGTTAGCAAAATTGAAAAAAAAACATTACTATAACTTTAAAAATTAAAATTTACAAATTATGAACACATGGTACCTTGTGCTATTTGCGCTACCGATTATTATCGATTCTTATCTTCAATCCTTCAGGATGCTCATATCATTATCAGAAATAAATTTTACTATAAAACATGCTTATGTTGCAAATTAATCAATCAATTAATCCATGTAAAATTGATAACAATATTTTTTATAGCATTATTCGTGCACTGTATTTTAAAACTAATATGTTAATAATATAACTATATGTTAAAAATAAATTAAAGTATGATTTTTATATAAAGCAATTACAAGATAAGTTCAAGTAGATGTCAGATTAAGAGTATTTTTCTTCACGCCTTTCGCCAAGTACGGCGGAGGCGGTGGCGCTAAGTCGATTTTAATTAATAACTAACCGGCTTTCACACTTGTCTCGAGTTAAAATCAATGCGACGGCGGCGGGTTGCGTTGCGTGTGCGGTGCGCGTGTAAAACCATTGTAAGATCAGTGCCGCCACCACCGTCAAGCCCTAGTAGTTGGCCGGATAGCCACCGCCGTCGCCGCCGACTGTTTGAATGTCGGTGTCGGCGGTAGCAGTGTAGTGGATTGCGTGTGGTAGTGAGAGCCGAAGAGGGGGTATAGTAGTAGTGGGAGTGAGCAGTGGTGGCGGGCAGATCAGTAGGTAGGTAATCAAACAACCCTAAAATGCAATCAACGTAACCACGAGAGCGTATGAAAATTAATACTCTGGCATACAGTGGCGTATACATGCAGCATACACATAGCCACAAACACACACAGGCGAAACTAAGTGTGTCTCACTCTGGTACGTGTGTAGCAGTGGATAACACTTAGCCGCCTCCCACCCTTAAGCGCTAACCCGACAGTACACCCTATGCTTTGGCGCGTCGAGTTTTGTGCGCCCTCTTCGTGTATTTTGGTCGTTCGTGTGCTGGCCGACCTCCGGCGACTGATCGTAAACGCTTTAGTCTTTTCTGGTTGTTGGGTAGCCACGCCGCTGGCTGTTTGACTAGAGAGTGTTAGAGTGGTAGAGAGCGACGTGGGGGCAAAAGAAGGGAAGAGCAAACGATGACGTTGCTAGCGTTCTGCGGGGGCAGAATAAAAGGGAAAAGTATCAAGGAGAGACGGAGATAGTGATAGGGACCGAGTAACAGAGATGGGGATGACAAAGTAGAACTGGAACAAACGCGTCAAAAAGGAATTGTAATAGGGGGCGGTAGAGAGGATTTAAGTAGGTCTTCATTTAGTTATTAATTTTCCTCTCTTTTCCTTTCTGCAAAATAATACACTTAAAATCTTTATTTTGCGCATCACAGTCAATTCCCAGCAACTATACAAGCATAGAAGTTTACGCAGGAACAGACTTTGGTCTGATAAGTCTTCATAGACATCTATAGGTTGGTCGAAATTTGAGTGTATGAATTTATAAAAATACCTGATTAATGATATACCTGATTGCTATTCTGACGTTGAGAAATTCTAAGAGTAGATGTCACGAGAAGATATTGTTTTCCATGGTGGAGTAGTTGCCTAGATGATTTTGTGACATGTAATATTGAATAGCATTCCATATCCAGGTGCGGATCGTTTGCTCAAAACTTGGAAGCGTGTACATTTCACTAGATTCCTACAATTTTTATTCCAATATTCTGATTATCGTTTCCAAAATAGTTCTAGCTTGTAGACTACCATTTATTGTCAATCTTTACACTCAAATATTATCTGCAATGTCATCCTTGTTGATATTGAGAGTGGGTCCTTGTCCTTATCCTTTTTTTTCAATCCTTTCTATTTATATATGTAAAACATTTTTCTCCAGACAATTCAATAGGTAATCTTTACATATCTGGCAACTAAAAGGTTTCAATAGTAGGGAATTAACAAGCGATAGAGGGGGTAGCAATGATTTAGTTTTTTTTTCGGTGCACGCCATGCTTTGCAACTTGGAACAATGGCAATTCGCAGCCGTGCGTCGGTGTGGCTGTTGATGGAGCCTCCTGCGTACACATACATACAACATTGCCGACTCTCTCCACCACCAACGTTGCTGCCGCCGCCGCCACCGACGTCCCAAACCCCCTCGCAAACCGCCGCCACTCTCAGTAGACGAGTGAATAAGCATTAAGCGCGTCCGTGACGCGTGACGTCAGGATAACATCGATCTCCGTCCCGTTTTCGTTACGTTTGCTTCCCCAACGTCACCCTGCCGCACCTCACCCGATGTGCGCACAACCATAACACATCGCAACCCCCCCACTACCTCAAACCGCCCCAACCTTTCTTCCCCAATACCGCCTGCGCCCCCTTCCAGTCAACCAACACCTCGGCATTATTCCAAGCCGCCTGCCACCACACTGTTGAGCATCTATATATGCTATATATCCACGTGCACGTTTTACAGATACAGTATGCGAATGCTCTCCGGGGAGTAGGGGGAGGCTTTGCCGCCGTCGCGCTGTCGGTAATATGCCGGTGGTGGTGATGGTAGAAGGGGGGATGGTTCGGTGTGATAAAGAGAAAAATGCGATTCTCTGGTTTGCGGGACGCGTTTTGCCGTCTCCGTCTGCTATATTTCATGTTTGCGGGTGTATATGTGTGGCGATGGCCTGCGGTGTGCGGTGGCAGCGTCGGGCTGATTGCCGCCAGCCCGCCAAACAACCACCTCTTCTCCCTCCTTGTTTCCCACCGCCTCCGCACACAGTATTCATATTCGATCGCTCTCGTTTGCGTAACGCTACTTGTTTTCTGTCTCCACGCCTCCGCCTCCCGAACCATTTGCGAAGGGATTAAAGCGTACGGCACATCTCTACCGCCGCCTCACCACCCTCCTCTCTTCCAAACTGTTCTGTCGACGTTATGTTGTGTTTTGTTTAGACTCGCACACGTTCGTCTATATCTCTTCGAATTCACCGACAAAAAAGCGACGTGATATGTGAAATTCTCTAAATATATTTATATACAGGTTGTTTGTATATATTTTTAAATTGTATTATTAATCATTACTGATTAGGGCTACTAACCTAGTTAAAATGTAGTGTAATAAGGATGAACTGATTTAGGGGTCTAGAAAAATAGGTATATTTTTCGAAAAATTAAAAGAAGGTTCCGGAAACTCTCAGTATTGAGTGTATGTCAGTTATACAAGTCTCGTTTCGCGTATGATTGCCGCGACCGTCCGTATGCGTCTCAACCACCCCCTCTTCCCTGTGCACATCCGTTAACCATCGTATTTCTGCCTCCACTCTGCTCTCTCGCTTCCAATCTCCACCCTCTTCTACATCCAAGACTGCCACATAGACTCCCACACCCTATCGTCGTCCGCCCCGCCGCCCCTTGACTCAACCCGCGACTACCCTCAACACAAGCCTCCCTCCTCGCCCACACACATTCCAAGCAGAAAGCGACAAGCGTCGCGCTTTTTGCTTTGTGTTTCGCGTTCTGTTCGTTTCATCATCTCCGACCACCGCTTCACCCCCTTTTTGGCCGCCGCCGTCACCACGCCACCGTACACCTCTTTCCGCTCCACTCAGCTGCCGCCTCCACACGTGGCGCGCACAATCGCACCACCAAACCCTCCGCGCACCCCTCCACCGCCGCCGCATCTATGGTGCTTCTCTTGTGCTCTTCGCTCTTTTCGCCCCCCACACATTCATATACATATAGACACTCGCACATAGAGAGTTGGCTGAGAGGCGGCCAGCATCGCGTCGCAGTTTCCACTTTCCAGTCATCGTTCGTCGACGCGCCAGCCCGCTTCGCATTCGGCGCCCCCCACCGCACACACGCGGATCGTGATAGAGCAATTTGTGCGTGGCGGCAGTGGTGGCGCGGTGGCCACGCGGGGCCGGCATACTTTCACATAACACACACGCACGCATCACCCGCCGCCTCATACAAACATGTGTATGTCGTCAAATGCCTGTGAGAACTCCCGAAAACGACGATGATTTTGTGACTTAGTGTTGAGTGAATTTACCCAACTTAAACATCTGAAAACCCTTTTCAAAAAAATAATGATCTAAGTGATAATTAAACAACTGGGCAATGCTAAGGATTACACAACACAGTATTTAATAAAATAATAAATGCAAAAGTCTAAAGAAAAGGTTATCAATCCCAATCAATCAAACGCAATTACTTTTATGTGAATCAGTGGTGCTAATTCAGGGTACTCTACTTTGCAGGGTCCTCCACCGCAGGCAGGACAAATCAAGTTCACAATCGCCGACACGCTGGAGCGGATAAAGGAGGAGTTCAATTTTCTGCAAGCACAATATCACTCGTAAGTACACATTTTCTTGACACTTGCTTACTCCTTTCACACTGCAAGCTGGTGAACGGTCACTGCGGAAAAACGTAATTAGTTAACTCTGCGCTGCAATCGACTTCAGCGTTTGCCGCCGAGATTTCCGCAATTCGTATGCAACCACTTGCATTTCTTTGGAGTCTAATTAATTCAACGGTTCATTTGCTGAAATTCAGCGCATAAGTGAAGCCGGGCGCGCGAGGGAGGAGGAACACAGTGAAATTGCTTCCTTATTGAAGGACGAAGACTCGCTCTCGCCGGCGGCTCGTGCGAAACGTATTTGCGCACATGTTTATCGATGTTTTATTGGGCCTTGCTTTTTGTTGGCCACTCCAGCACAAATTAATTGCAC
Source organism: Weissflogia rhopalogaster (assembly GCA_019419845.2). Lineage (NCBI taxonomy): Eukaryota > Metazoa > Arthropoda > Insecta > Coleoptera > Staphylinidae > Weissflogia > Weissflogia rhopalogaster. Next base: position 41,804 of record WSZQ02136718.1, read on the forward strand.
TTGAACGCTGAAGGGTAATTAATTTTTTTCGATATATTTTTCTTCGTTGCAGATTAAAGTTGGAATGTGAGAAGCTCGCCAGCGAGAAGACTGAAATGCAGCGGCATTATGTTATGGTAAGTTATTTTTATTGAATTATAATTTTTTTTTGAGTAATTCAATTACGATTTTAACAGTTTCAAGAAATAACTACATATATTTGTTTTAAGATGGCAAAAGTATTTAAAAGGATTGGAAATATTTTTTCAAATCATCTCTTTAAATTTCACATATTTAAAAAAATTAAACCAGGAGGTGTGAAGAATATTTAAATTATTTCAGTATTTTTATTATTTGTATTCGGTCCGGAGACCTGGCCATCGACCTTCACTGGTCCTTCAGCCTGGATACATATGTTT
>WSZQ02136829.1:11406-27370 GCA_019419845.2 Weissflogia rhopalogaster
TTCGGTAAACCAAACAAAAAAGTACTACGACTTTCAGGTTATATTTAAAGCACAATGCAGTTAACGAGATTTTTCGCAGTTTTGAGCCGTCAATGAGCGGGCAATTGGCTCAAAACGGTGAAAAAATCCCACAACAAATAACACAAATTATTTCCTTATATATATACGTCCACGTACAAATATTTCATTAAATTCCATGACGGACAATTGAGACACTCTCCTCTTGTAAGCTCCCAAGGTTTCATGTCAGGAATTAGTCAACTTTTTTATTCCCTCTGCCATTTTTCATATATTGCCGCAAGAAAAAGAGAAAAGAAGATAATACCGTGTGTTGCGAACAGTAACTTTTTACAAAATCAGACTCGCGAACTACCAGTTCGTAGAGATTGATACGCACCACAAATGAGATCTGGTCGGACTGCTTTTTATTTTACGAATCTGTTATAAAGTAAACTATCACGAAAAAAATAGGACAAACGATCGCTGCCGACTAGATTTTAGATATGTACCCATAGCGACGTAAGCTATGGTGTTCACAACGCCGTGAAATCTGCCGTATTCGGAATCTTCAGTATACGGAATACAGGTTGATTCATGTGACTAATGAAATGTAAATTGTCTGACGCAGAAACTGAATAAAATATTTGTGTATAACGGAATATTATATATGTGTAAATTAGCGTGTTTCTATATGGCGATACTGAAATGTGACATTATACAACAGGAGCAGAAAGAATACTTTCTGTCATCATAGCCATTTTCTACAAAATTTTATAAGAAAGCGCTGTTAAATTTGAATGATAATACTTCAATAATGAAAAAAAAGTATAAAAAATAAAAAAAATTAAAAAGGTTTATTATTTTCATTATAAAAATATGAGATTCAGTAAGTGTAGTAAGAGCATCCTCTGTTACACTTTTTAATGATTAACATCCAAGGCATATATTATTTTTGCCATTTGTTTAATATTTCTATGAAATATTAAACATGTTTCCATTTTCCTCTTTCCACTATATTCCACGTAGTGGTATTATGAACGCGTAATATCCGTATTCGATCATTTCATGAATACGAAATTTGCATAAAATACATAAAATACGAATATGCATCTCATTCGCGGTTCATTCATGGCTTCAGTAATATAATTTGTGCATCACGCAAACCACGCTGCAGAAAGGAGAACACGCGACAGTTTTGTGACTCACAAATCACAAATCATTCGCGTTTTGTTGCATTTTGGCATGTTTCCTATTTATTTTCCCAAGCGTATAACGGAAATGTAGTAGAAAAAAATCTGATGATAAATTGCGAGATTACATTGTTTACTTTGTTCGCGCCACGGGCACTTTTGGGGATTTTTGGTTGTTCGATATTTAGGTTGGTAGCGGCACTACGCTTAAGTCGCGCATGCTCAGCAACCTCTACTGTCTGACATATTGGCGCTTCTTGTGTCGAACAGTTTGTAAATAAACTCGGTTTTTATCCAGCATTACACCGAGGGTGTACGTTTTTAATCTCTCCTGTCGACGTGTCTCGAACTTATAATTATTTTTTGTGTTTCCTACATGTTGATTGCATGTTGATTGACATGATGTTACTGGCGAACTCGACAAAAGCCCTTTAGGTAGGGCCCCGTGACCTTACAACTCCCGGAGTAACAATTTTAAAACAAGCCATAATAATTTTTAATTTTAGACGCTTTTATAACGTTTGGTAGAAAAACACAGGATTGTTAAAAAATGTGATTTATTTAAATGTATATTATTAATATAGGCCGTCCGAGTGGCTTAATGGGTAACACCATGGCGTATCACGCCAGAGGATGAGGTTCGAGTCTTCGGAGCGGGCACCACACAGTATGTTTATTATTCACACACCACTTCACACATTCACCCACTCTCTCACACACACACACACACACACACATTACTTTAAACATTCAACTTCAAAACAATCAACTTCAAACATTAAGACTTCACGCACCAATCTACAGACATCTAACAATTCACACCAACTGCAAACAAATTGTATAAAAACATTTACGTATATGAATTGTAAACAAAAACAATAACAAAAGCAACAAAGAAATACGTTAAACTATATGATATTATTATTATTATTATTATTATTAATTTAATATATTTAATTAAATTTATTGTCATGGGTGGAAAACATTAAAAATGTATTTGTAGAATTTATAGGAATATGCATTATAGCTATTGATTGAATTTCATAAATAACTAAAAATAATTACTGGAATATTAAATTACATTAGTAAATAATTAATTAAATCCAATTTACCTCAATAATACATATTACATTGAAAATCTATTTCAATTTTCAGTTGAAATACTGTTAGTAAAAAGCATTTCAATAATTACGTGGAAATTACTAATATTATTATTATTATTATTACAAAAGAGAGAAATAATTTTTAAAAGGGACGAGTAGCATTGAAATATCAAAGAAGAACATGAAATCATTTAGCGCAAAGAAATGAATTAACTGAAATTTAACGCCGAAAGAGAATACCTGAAGCGCCCCGACCGGGTTCGAACCGGCGACCTTTGGGATACCGACTCAGCACCCTGGCAGCTGCGCCATGGAGACCCGGGGTTTAATACTTTTACTTTTCGAATGATACGAAATAAGTCACTTCTTCTTTTTATGTTAAGCTGGTTAGCTTGTGTTCTACAGGTACTTCCATCTCTGCCGGAGCGGTGCTTTCCTTGGGGTCTGCCCTCTTTCACCATTCGCGCGATTCTCTCGGTCTGCATTCTATCAACGTGGTCGTTCTTCATCCTCCTTCGATTTCGTGTCCATCGCACTATGTTTGAAACATTGCACCTCTTTCTAATATCGCTTTTCCGTTTCTTGTCACAAATGATTAGTCCGCTTATTACTCTTACAATTAGAGCCTGCATCTCTGTTGTTTTCAGTATGCATTTGATGAGGACGGTGTCCGCTCTTGTTTCCGCGGTGTATGTTAGAATAGATTGTATGCAGGCATTATAAACACGGGTTTTGTTGGATATAGACATGTTGCGGTTCTTTCATATAGAGTTCCGAAGGCATCCAGATATTCTCGCTGCTTTGTAGTAGTCTGTAGTTTGACGTCTTCTGCCAGGTTTCCCCAACTAGAAATCCTTACTCCAAGGTAGTTGAACTGCGAGACTTCTTCAATGGTTGTGTTATTAATAACAATTTTGGCACTGATGGGTATTTTGGAGATTACATTTTTTTTTTGATTAAGTCATGTTAAAACTTTGATGTGAAAACACAAATTTTTGTCACTGTTTTACAAGTTTACTAGATAAATCGTACTATGTACATTTTGCCGTTAGGCATCGTCGGGTACTAGCGAGCCAAAAGTTACAAAAGATGTATTTATACAAAAATTTTACATTATAAAGTTTTAAGATGTGTGGAGACGAATTAGTGGGGAGCTGACCAAAATATCGGTTTTGTCATTTATCACGGGGTCCGATGCCTAACGATGCCTAACGGCGAAATGTACATCGTACGATTTATCTGTTAAACTTGTAAAACAGTGACAAAAATTGTGTTTTCACATCAAAGTATCAACGTGTTTTACCAACAACCTACAGTCCTCTCCATTAATAGTCTTGTTAAGTTTTTCTGTCCGCGAATAGCGTAGCATCGTCTGTGCAACAAACGCATTGTACGTTGTTCTCTCCGATCTTATATCCTTCAGTTGTTTCCTTGATCTCAGATATACCAAATACGTAATATATATTATGTTATAATTATAATTATTTTATGTGTATTGCAGAGAAAATGGCAAGTAGGGTACAGCAACTTAAAATGAGAGTGATTGCATGCACTAAAGTCAATGGTCATCATTTTCAGTATCTACAATTACTTTGCCCTGCGATAATTAAATGTTTACTACGCTTGAATGTAATTTCAAACCGCTATCTCCATTCTGCAATAAAGTCTTAAAATTGGTTCTAATCAATTATCGATGCACCTACGCAGAAAATGTTTCGAACAAACATACATTTCGCTATAATCTGGCAAGCTGCGAATAGATGGCGTTGTTTTCGATACTTTCAATATCGAATTTGGCTCCTCTGTTACGATCCGTTTCTGTAAGACAGACTTTGGGCGCATGTGTGACTTTTGGGTGGAAAACGCACAACACAATTTGTGACGTACGCGGGCCTTCTTCCTTCCCGATCAGCAGAAAAGAGTCAGTTCGGTCCGGTTTTCCAGAACGTTGGCATCCCACCTCGCGTTTTCGTGGATTTATTTCATTTAGTGATTGTGCCGCCATTTTTGAGCAACGTGGACCCACGACGACAAAATTCATCTTTCCTTTCTATTTTTCTTTCTTTTTCTTTACTTATGTAAATATTGTTTTCTTGGTTTGGCAGTGATGATTAACTAACGCTTTCGAGCTACTAGTTTTCACTGAGCCTATTCAAGCTTCTTCGTTGAACCCGTTTTCCGTTAACAACCTTCGCGGAATATAAATTTATTTGTATCGCGGTTTACCACGTTCGTTTCATTTCAAATAAATTGCCAACAATATAAATACAATACAATATATATCTGTTTACTATAGAAAAACTTAACTTTCAAAAATATTAAAGCAATACAATTAGTAAACTTACTCTTGAAAATGAGTAATCTTGAGAATGAGTAATCCTTTGTTATTCATCCTCTTTCTACGAGAAAAAGAACGAACAATGCAAAAGCAACATATTGCAAAACGGCCTATTTATCCAGTAAATTAATGATGTTGAAATATACAAGTACAAGGTAGCCGAGCTCAATCTCAGCAGAGCGCTTAATTAATTGCTGATTTGGCCTGCTCGCCGAGCACTGTAGGAAAGCGGGATACCAAATTGGGATTTCCTCTCCTGCATACTGTGTGTTAATTACAAATACAAGAGCAGAAAAAACACGAGAAAATCGCCCGAAGGAAATTCAAAAAGTTTTCAAAGCTTGTGCAGCCAATCCGGGAAATGTAAAATCAATCTCGGAGGAAAATTGTGATAATTAACGTTGCTTTGTGTCACAAGGAGAGTAACGAAGAAACAAGTTTATGCGAATAATCATATTCTGGAAAGTTTTCTTATCATTGGTAATTTCCAACTTTTTTATTCTTTTTTTTGTATCTTTTTTTGAGATAAAGGAAAAAATATTATTTTCGTCTGATAAAGAATTATGTGGATAAAATTCAAGTGTGACCTTTCGATATCAATTCTTAACTATCGATATCTTTTCCTATTCCGTCGCAATCATGTCAATTGATTGCAGGCAGTGGTCAGCTATCTTTTTCGACTGTGGACCCAAATCAACCACAATCTGAGTATTAAATAGACATTCGGGTCAGTGGGTCAGTCACTTAAATCGGTTTTTAGTTTTGGTGTTTAACTCACAAGTGACAGGAGCCAGAGAAAATATTTAGCATCACTTGAAAATGGTATGGGTCACTTAGTGACCCGCGGGCCATTTGTTTCCAAGCTGTTATTTATGTTGTATTCGACCACGTGTATTCCAAGTACGGATTCATTTTTATAGAGTATGTTGCATACATTGAAACAAGTACAACAACGAGAAATTATCATTAAGATATCGCAATTCTATATTATCAGCATGACAATATCAGACAAACCCTAACAGAAAAAAAGTGTACTAATACAAATGGTGAATAACGAGATTGACTGGAAATTGCGCTGATTGCATTGCAGCGTGCTTGATTGGCGAATGCAAATATTGAATCGTTCAACACGATGCGCATGATTGTGATGTGGTGACTCCGACGATAACAGTGCGGTGCGACACATTCCCTGACATGTTCGGAAAAATGGGAAAATGTGATAGGAAAAAAGCACACGGCCTATTTATCGATCCACTTCACATCGTGTTCCGGTCAAATTCAACAATATCTGCATGTTTTTACAAACTTTTACAAACTTTTTCTCTTTATTTCCCTTCGTTGCGCTTTCATACAAATAAAAGCAGCAACAAATAATATTTATTTCGAAAGTTACCGTCCTTTAATAAACTTTATTCCAGCTGTAAACTGATGTGGTCGAAACTCCGGTAAACTCTCAAATATTTAATTAAAAAGGGGTTAAATAAATGTTGAGAAATGAAGCGTTGAAGTAGAAGATGAATAACAACACAAAAGCAGCATTTTCATAGCCCTTGTGTACTCGAAGAGTACTTGAGTACTTTGAATGTCGTAATTTAGTTAATTTCGAATATAACAACAACCGCAACCGCCAAAAGTCCGGTTTGAGGGTGAAATATTTCCACTTTCGCGGCGTTGGTTGTATTTTTGTTTTTTTCTCGAGAGAAATTACAAGTGGTAATGATTAAATATGAGTCAGATGGGAAGCTAAAGGAGAATACTAAAAGCATGTGTGTTGGCCTCTCATCTCAACGCAATCTGTAGTTGGTTTCCATCATTTTGCGTATTTTCTACGTATTTTCCGGGAAAAAGTCGCTTTCTTGGTGTTGTGTAAATCCACTTCGAGGGTGTAAAAATCCGTCTGGGTTGGGATTACGTGGTTTTTGGTACGCAAAAGATGCTGGGAATGTAGAAAAGAAAAGAAATCAAACATTTTTGGGAAATATATTTTTTACAAGTATTCCTATTTCTTGAATTTCAGAAATAATATATACTTTTTCAGGTAACCCCCTCGCTCAATCAACTTATGTTAAATGATGTACACATTTACAGTTACCAAAATGGCGTTTATTTGCTCTTTGTACAATGTGTAGGTGTTGACTACGCCAAAGGAGTTTGGTACGCTCGTTAGTGTCCAAGTTAAATTCTTCATCAGTAAATTTAGACGATTCAGAAGTTGGCGACCGTGACCGATCACCAATTTGCCTTGTGCTCTAAAGCTCTTAGCTAAATTCAATATAATCCCTCTAAATCAGAGGTCTCTAAACTATGACTTGAAGCGTATTGTGACCCGCCAAACAATTTTATCCCTTTCTCTCCGCCAGGCCTAAGGGGATTTGAGTAGATGCCAGAGTGTCCATCAGACCAATGAATCTTGATTATCGGAGGGTCCCGGTTTCTATTTCAGTATAATACATGAATAAAATTTACTTTTATCTACATTTTGAAATTGGCAACCGTGACAGGTCAAATTTGCCCGCTCGAAATAAAAATAGTAGTTAATATCCTATCCTTAAAATTTTCAATATTTCTTTCAAATATTACAAATGTATATATTCTCAACGTCTTTTCATAAAAGTTATAAATATTTAACCTAAAATTTCTATAATTAACTAAAATCTAATTTTACGCAAATTATCAACGGTTGAAATATTAATAAAGCCAAATGAGAAATAAATTACAAATGGGCACTTTCACACTTCGTCGCAGTCAATAAAATATCTAATTACATCCTCCTTGCGCCTTTACAACCACCCCCAAACCATCCCCAGCGGATTTAAATTGCGCGCCATTTTGAGGATGGTAAACAGGTTTAACAGCGCACAAACGCGTTAAAACCGGGCAGAGGACACGAAATTAATTTCGTTTTCCGTGATACGAGCGTCGCGTTGTCGCCATCGCGTTCTTAGTCGCGACTAAGGCGGTTCCGACCTTTGTCGTTTCACCCCCGCCACTATGAAGTAACTCCGCCATCCTTAAACTACATTCACACAAACCCACACATCTTACTAGAACGCAATGTGAGCGTGAATATTGCATTGAATATCTAGTCGCCCGTAAAACCTGGCGAACAGGACGTTCGAGGGAAAGGTTATGACAATTTTATGCCATCCGGGAACCAAACTTTTTCCTCAAGCTACTTTTAAAGCTATTACAAGTCGATAAATACACTTGAAAAAGTTTGACACAACTTTTTACTTAATTTAAACTGCTTTCTAAATATTATGGGCGATATTTTTTCATATTGGCGACCCTGACAGGACATATTCATTCTCTGTTGTAGCGTAATATCCTCTGTTAGGTAATTCTATATCCCATAAAAAACTCCCTAGACAACAAAGGAAGCATCCAGTCTTAATGATTATGGGACACTAAGTATGATCCAGGGTTCTATTCTAGAATAGGAAATTCATAATTTAATATTTGCAAATTAGCAACCGTGACAGGTCAAATTAGCGCTATCAGACAGATACAGGTCAGATGTTCAAATGATTATAGGACACTTTATTGGTTCTCTTCTAATCCGGATTATCTTTGAAATTAGCGCGATTTAAGATCGCTGATTACATCGCACCCTTCAAATCCTGGTGGTAATAATATCACCTCTACCTTTTCAGGCAACATCAGTGGTTGTGGCTATTCTTCTTCTTCTCCTCCGAAGACTAGTCCGGAAAAAGAAGGAAACAGTGGTGATCGTGACAGGTCCCATTTCTTATTTCTCTAAAACCACTCGGTAATTCCTAATTCTCCTAATTTTATTTTTAAAAATAAAACTTATTTCTTTTGTAACTACTTTTTCTATGGTATTACCTATAAAAGATGATAATTTTATACCATCCAGAAAGCATATTTTTACTTCAAGCTCCGTTCAAAGCTATTACATATCGATAGATACATTCAAAAACTTCTATCAACTTTTTACCGAATTTAAATTGCTTTCAACCCATACTCTATCTATCGCCCAAAGACTTCAATCAACATTTCCAATTATAAACTTGAAAGTTTCCCGTGTAAACTTCCAACAAAGTAGCCGGAGCAAGTTTGTAATGCTTGTTGCAGGCACTGCACATCATCTACACAGAACAACTTGTGCTAATTCTATTAAGAGCAAGCACGGACTATTTCGTGATGAACGCTGAACTAGGTTTGTTTCAGCAAACAAACAAGTAAACTCGCAATATGAGATGTAAAATTTAAGGACACCACTTACTTGTGGGTTCGTCTGCGAAATGTCTATTGTTGCTGTCTGCCATTACTTCGAAATGTCCTGCGCGTCGTTGAACAGCGATAAGAAAGCAACCAGGATATACGTATTTTCTCTTCGGATAGAATAGATAAAGAAAGCGGAAGCGTGCTTAGCATAAAAAGTACTTTACCGATTTTTGTTCGCTTTTCAGCACTCAACAAACAGCAGAAAAAAAAACGAAATGCAGTGCGGCGATAAAAGCAGGAGGATGTGCGGATGAAAATCTTCATCACAATGTTCGTGTTTTCATCGTTTTATCGAGCGTGATCGTTTGTAAGGCACGTGCTGCTAATACTTGTTAAATTAAATTTGTTTGCTTTTCAGTTTTTGCAATTTGTAGTTTTCTGTTCTACAAATTTAAGGTGCATAATGCAAAGTTTATAAAAATACAAATTTCTACAACATTTTTCATTGTGATAAAATTACAATATTGTTTAAAGCATAAAACAGAGATTTCCAAACATTTTATAGCAGCGCCTTCTTTTATCTAATACTTTTTATGGTAGCCCCCCCTTGTTTAAAAATATTTGTTAATACCTGTTTGGTATAGTATACATTATATTGACAAAGATGATTAAGTTATGATCACATAACTTACGATTGATCATAAGAGTACTGGTAGATCATACAATTTTAGCCAAGCAAGCTACATAATGGGTTCGTAGAAGTTTTATAGGTCGTTTCTGAGGTCATGGCGTTCGGCGCTGTCGGAGTCGTGCACTGGTGTGCTCTCAAACTCACGGTTCTCGCGTTGCGCTTGCACAAACTCGTAGCTTCATACCCTATCCGCCGCGTCTAAATCTACTCGTTGTTATTTTCACATATAATAGTCATAGAAAAAGCATAGTGTACAACTCGCATGCAATGCTCATTGTTGCACATCCTCGTAATTGTACAGCATTCCATGCTTGATGAACAATATGCTATTGTAGTACAAGTATGAATATATGAATATAAAGAGCTTCCAAATCGAGCATTTCTGGATGCTTCTGGTTCCTCCGAAGCATCTGTCGCTCTTCAGTTTTTGTTTTTGACTATGGAGGGATTTATCGCACTTATTTAAGCATAAAATAAACCAGTTGGAGCATTTTTGCCGGTTCTGATTCCTCTGGAGCATATATTACTCTTCAACATCTTGGTTTAGATTTTATTGTAAATTCGCATGCCTCCCATTAGACCCCTAGGGGCCTCCATAGAGAGACGTACGCCTGGCCTAAAAGGTGTTTTTTGAGTCTTTGTGTTTTGTTTAAAGTGTATTTTAAGAAGAAAATTATGGGCAAACATGTTTTGAATCGAAAATGTTACACTAGTTGGTATGCAACAGGACGAACGGGAATTTGAGGAGAAACGTTGGAGACATGACAAGCTAGACGCGTAACTTTCCCCAGTTTGACGCCGTTGGATTTATAGCCTGACATAATCTAATCCTGATCCTTCTTTTCATCTTCCTGCGGGTCCTATTGCGTACGTTCCTACTTCTTCCAGCAGATGTTGGGAGGTGGGAGGGAATTCGAACTGGGGTGAGATGGTTTGATTCAAAGTCGACCGACAGGGAATCGATTTATGCGAAGCGAGTGATTCTAGACGACGCCGACGGGAGAATGCGGATAACATCGAAAAAGCTCTGTTGAAGAAGCTACCCGTTTCTGGATTTTAACACCTCGAGATTATAAAATAAACATTTTTGCATTTGTATTCTGGTCTATTAGCTAGTAATCTTTGTTATTGGGATTATTTAGAATTTGAAATATGGCGACCGTGACAGGTCATATTTGTCCCTGTTCAGATATAGGTAATTTCATTTTCAATGGAATTAGATCTTTGAGTTGAGAGGAACCAATATACACGAATCAATCTCTGAAACTTGAATTATGAAAGCTTGAATGAGAAGAAATGACAGAATATCGAAGGACCATGTAACCCACAGTATGTAGTGTCGAGGCACTAACCCACCACATAAATTCCATACTAAAACAATAAAATATTCTGAGTTATGATATCCATAACCATCAAAATTTGCCCTAATCAATGGAACATTAAACTAAGATTATCCCAACTGAATGGAATTGAACTGGGTGACGATAGTAGAGTAGGTCCCTAAATAATGAAAGACCACTTCGATTAATGCAAATATTAACAGACGGAACGAACCATGGCGTTCATTTCGGGCTATCAACACAATATACGCCTGAATTATCGCCGTGGGAGGCTATCCGCCGTCTAGGGTATTGTGCGGCATTGGTGGCGGCGCCGGGCAACCGTTAATAACGCCAACCGCATGCAGAAATCATTACGCTGCCCCTCGCATTATCGACTCGTCGCGTCGCTGATGTATCGTAAAATTCGCTAATTTAACTTTTTAATAATATTTACTTACCCCTTGGGTACTGGCCCGTTTGATAACCCTCCCTGTTGATAACCCTCATGGTTGACAGTACCCGTCGTTGACCTGGGAACAGGAAAACATGTTTTAATCATTATTTTTCCGCAGAAATCGTGGACAAAGTCAAAAACCGGCCGGAGGGCAGCGCCGAACCGTTGCGTCCACATCTGGCCCCAGAGGACCGGGATAACAAACTCACAGATCTCATGAAGGAGTGCTGGGCGGAGGATTCTGAACAGCGGCCGGACTTTGCCAAATTGAAGAATATGATTCGGGACCTTAATAGGTTCGTTCTTGATCGAAAAGATAATTCTCGGTAATTGTCGTTTTTCCTTCCCTGTAACTAGGAATAACAAGGGTAATCTAGTAGACAACCTCCTGAATCGCATGGAGTTGTACGCCAATAACCTAGAGTCGTTGGTTATGGACAGGACCAATGATTTCCTCAGCGAGAAGAAGAAATGCGAGGATCTCCTCTATCAACTGCTGCCTAAGAGTGTGGCCTCTCAGTTGATTAGCGGGAAGGCTGTGAATGCTGAAATTTTTGACCAGGTCACGATCTGTTTCACGGATATCGTCGAGTTTACCAAGTTGTCGGCGGCTAGTACACCAATGCAGGTCGTTAATATGTTGAATGATCTCTATACCTGCTTCGACAAAGTGATTGGGGATTTCAATGTTTACAAGGTATGCTTACAAGATCTCTCCTCATTAAAATAGTGGCGACCGTGACAGGACATATTTGCCTTCATTGTTAGAACTACGTAGAGCAAAGAATGATTGTACATATTGCTTCAAGTATCTGTTATTTGTGCAATTTCCTTGTTTTCTCTAAGGTGGAGACGATAGGAGACGCCTACCTCGTAGTATCCGGTCTTCCGGAACGTAACGGTGATCGACACGCCGCAGAAATCGCCCGGATGTCTCTAAAACTCATGGAAACCGTTCGAGACTTCCGGATTCAACATAGACCAAACGACCCTCTTAAACTTCGGATTGGTATGCACACCGGGTCCTGCGTGGCTGGAGTCGTTGGACTTAAGATGCCAAGGTACTGTCTCTTTGGGGATACCGTGAATACTGCCTCCCGGATGGAATCCAATGGTCAACCTCTCAAAATCCACGTGAGCGCTGATACCAAGAAGGTCCTGGAGGAATCTTCGCCATCGGGTTTCCAATTGGAATGTCGTGGTGATATAGACATCAAGGTAACTTCCCCTTTCACCTTCCACTTTCTCTAATCCAAGGATTATACAAATATGGATTATCCCCATTTAGGGTAAAGGTATCATGACAACCTACTGGTTGATCCGAGAAGTCCCCACACCAACAGGGATGCGATCCATACCTAGCCAGACCTCACTGCAGAACCAACAAACAGACCCTCCGAAACTACGAAGCAATGGCACGTCCCTGGTACCGACTGTAGTGAAACCCAGTCCAAGATCACCAGCGAGGAATGGTAACAACCACACAGCATCGCCAAAAGTCACAGCGATCAACATCAAACACCACAATGAAGAGAACGTCCCTTTGCTACAAATACCGGTTAAACCACCCGTTTAAGGTACAGTACCCTTTTTAGAATTCGAAAGTGAAACGTTGATAAAGGAGCCAATAAGAGCCAAATTGTCTGGGCGAATGTGATAAAGCAAAAGTTTGAACTCTCCGCTTGACCCTCCAAAGCCACGAATACACACGGGAACCTCTGTAAAGTAAAGTTTGGCGGCGTTCAAACCAGAAACTACTACAACCCTTAACACATTACCAAATTACCCAATTTCGTAATGAATTTAAATACAACCAATATATTGTTAACTAAGTAAAATATTTATAACTAGCGTAGGTCTAGGATTACTGATTGAATTGATTGAATTGAGAAAATATTATATGTACAAAATATATTATATTATATCACGAATTTCGAGCAAACCATTTTTCCCTGTGATGATGTAAATCAATCGTCAAACATTGATCAAACAGTGTTTACTCGTGCCATGTTGGCTTGTGTCAAATCTTTGTTTGCAATCAGTGCGGAGGGCAAGAACATCCGAAAATTCTCATTAATTATGGACACAAACACTTATTAAAATTCAGCTTGCAATAACAAGTTTATGAGTAAACATTGAGAAGCTAGTTGTGCTTACATTGCATGGTCGATGCCAACATGATAAGAAAAATTCAGGAGGAAACACATGTGTGACCTTTTAACACATAACCTTTTCAAGGTAACATGACATAACTTGCACAACTTTCCTAAGTAAAGTATCCTTCGTTCGCTTGGAAGAACACTAATGTCACCTAAACTAGTGATGGCGAACTTTTTTGAAGTCATGGATGAATTTTTTTTATTTGTTGTGGTAGCTGCTCCCGGGTGGACTCCCTCCCGTCAAATTTGTTATATAAGTTTTGTATTAGCAGTTTCTGGGTTTCCAACCTCACGGATAAATGGGCACAGTCCAAAATATGCATGAGTTAGATACTGACAAGCGAGTTATATGTTCGACATCAATGTCCTAAGCAATTCTTTGTACATTTTATATAACCTAACACAAATCTACCCCAGCCTAACCCAAGGTTTGTCTGAATACTTCAGCTCAATCCAACACAACACAGAAGCACAACATAGTTAAGATTCTCCAATAGTGATTGTCCTAACACTCTATATTGTTTTCCTCTTACACATTTTGACGACCGTGACAGGACAAGTTTGCTCTCTTCTTCAGAACCAAATGGTAAACTAATATTGAATAAAACCTAGTCCAACTTATTGAATTGAAGCAGTTTTTTTAAGAATTTTGGAAAAATGTCCGTGTTTTAGCAAATTCAGTCTGAGCTATCCATCCCAAACTGAATCGAATTCAAGATGTCTCTGCTTCGGTCTTACCAAACCATCCCAATATAATGGAAATATGTAACCCAGCATTCTTCAATTGTCTTGGTCTTTGGTTAAATAAGTGAAGATGTCTTCAAGTTATAACTTTTAGCGACCGTGACAGATTACCCCTTGTCCCTTCGTAACCAACGTTAAGAGTTAATGACCCCGATTTTGAGCAATTCCTATCAAATCTAGATTAGGCAGATATGGGTGTTCCAAGTGAAATAAAGTACAAGGTCACTCAATTCCTCTTTAACTAAATCAAACCAACCCCCAGCAAAACAAGTCAGGCATTCTTCATATTTCCTCTTTCACACACACAACTATGACTTCACTTTTTGTTCTTGGCGACCGTGACAGGTCACATTTACCTCCTCCCTAGTAACTAATTTAAAAAGTTCCTAATGAATCCAAAACACATTTGATCTTAATCCTACCGAAACCTGACATACGTGTACATCCACATCCAGACTAGACTGATTCTCAGTGAAATCAAGGGTGTTGTGAATATTCCCGGTAAAACCTAACCTAGGATAGGTTAGGAATTAGGTTAATACTCACCAAAGCTATCTACAATAATACTTTGTCAAGCATTCTTCACTTATTTGAGCGCTCTTCCTTCTAACACGCGACAAAAGCTTCGCATTATAAATTTGGCGACCATGACAGGTATGTTGCCTTTTTCCTCGGAACAAATTCGTAAATAGATATTAAGCGAAGCCTCGTTTCTTTAACACCCCTCAATAACTTTACCATTTTGGCGACCGTGACAGGACAAACTTGCCTTTCCATACGAGGCAATTGGTAAGTGTTACAAGAACTAATCACTATCTATCCTCTTTAGCATAAATTCCCTTAGATTATTTTAAGACATTTTCTTTTTTGTTAGAAATACAAAAACATAAATCCACAGGTATATCCAACACATCCTGTATCAACCCTCACTCTAATCAGCTCCACTTTACCACAACACAATTGTCGTGGCATTACGTGGTCGATTTTAAAATAAAAAATGCATGCAACATGATTCGTGCTTTCTCTTTTTGTTTGCCTCGGTGAGTTTAAACATTAACAAACCTTATTTTTCTTCTGCGTGTCCCGGCAAGCGACGAGAGGACAACGCGTCTGAATAATTCACCGTGGCATTTTACGTAATTTCGTACAGTGTGCCACGCGTGGCCTGGCATTCAGCAGCGCCCAAACAGATTCGCATGTTAATTATTAACGCGTTTCGTGTGCTGTTTCAAAGTAGCCCGGCTCCGCCACAAAACAGACAATGCACTCACCCGTCGGCAAATCATTCACAGCATTGTCTTCTGCGCTCATCGGAGCCGTTCTACATCTCAACCGGATAATTGTATCTCTAATTAAATCCGACAAGAAAACGCGGCCATTTAATGTCACATCATGCGATAAAGTTTTACTAGAACGAACTGGAGCGAACTAGATGCGATGGTTGAGAGTTTAATGATTATAAAAGTCATTAAAATTCTTTTTTATTCAATTACGTGCATTCCGGGGGGATATAGTTAAAGCAAAAATAGTTTGGTAAAGTTTAAAAAAGCAGTTTATAGCTGGGAATAATTATGCTGAAGCTTTTATTAATAAATCTATAAAATTGTCGATAATAAAGTGTTTCTATAATAAAAATTAATTTAATTCTTCTTTTTTATAAAAATAATATTTTTTTAATTATTTTATGTTAAATTTTCAAAAGGTTTGATTAAATATACACATTTATAGAATATTTTAAAATAATTGTAAAAACATGTGCGTTCTTACAAATTATT
>WSZQ02136940.1:0-12957 GCA_019419845.2 Weissflogia rhopalogaster
AATTCTTCTTCTTATCAATAGTGTTAGCCTCTAATATGACTAATTACATTGAAAACGAATTGAATAGAGCTAATGACTATAGCAGTCGATGCTCGGTAAAATAAAAAAAAATAAACATCAATTGACGTCAGCGTCACAGCAACTCTCTAAGATACCCATTCGGCACTTCCATTAGAAGAAAAGGTTAGATACGATCCATTCGTGGCAACCGAAGTGGGAAATTGGAACTAGTAGCAAGTGGATCCGTAGGCTTATTGCTAACATCAGCCTATGGCTTGTTAGAGGACATGGAGATATGAACCACTGGCTGACGCAGTTCCTCTCTGGACATGGCTGCTTTGGAGAGTACTTGTACTAAATCGGCAAGCGGTCCACCCACGAATGTATGTACTATGAAAAGCCTGATTTACCGATCTGCAGATCACATGCTTTTAATTTTAAATACAGAGCTAGACTAATTTTCTCTCTAACTTCAGTCCTCAGTTATAACCAACGGTACTTTAATACAACCTATATTACAATAGATTAACTCATAGCGTTCTCCATTTCTTTAATAGACAACAACCCCATGTTTAAAAATATTTTACTTGCGTCCCAAACCGAAAACAAACAATAACATTATTATATAATCATGCATTATTATAAGAACATAACAGCATTGTTTTTCTAAGCAAACATGTAGCCCGTGAAAAATGTTAACACATGTTTGACATTTCGTAATCAAAAACAATACTACACGTATTCATTTATACCAGCACTCTTATAAACGAAAGTAGGCTGTATCATTACTTAATCAAAATCGTTAATATAATGTGCATTTTATAAAATAGGAGTAGAAGTACAATAAGTATAGTAGAGAATAGTACGGAACTCGAGAAGAAACAGAAAATTTTATAGTTGATTGCGCATGTTGCGCCACCCAAAAAAGTGAGAGCCATGATCCAAAACCCTAAACTAAAGAAAACACAAAAGTACGACCTAATCACAACACAAGTTTTAAAAATGCCACCACGAAAGGGAATCGTAATGCTCACAAACCTCATCAATGCAGTTTTTCGGCTAAAACATGTGCCATTATGCTGGAAAGTTGCGGAAGTAATAATGCTTTCGAAGGCAGAAAAATCACCATATGAAGTTGCATCACACAGGCCAATATCAATTTTGCCTGCTGTTTCGAAAGTCTTTGAAAAATTTCTACTAACAAGGCTACACCCAATAATAGAACAGGAAAAAATAATTCCAAATCATGGCATGACGGATTAATTTATAAATTAAATAAAACGCTATCAAAAAATTACGCATCCCTATTAAAATAATATCTGATCAATCGGTTATTCCGCATAAAAGTTGAGGAAGCTTTCTCTAGTCTCAAAGAAATTCATGTCGGTGTTCTACAAGGAAGCGTCTTAGGGCCATTACTATATCTAATATTTACCAGCGATCTACCAAATACAGCACCAGTCAAACTTGCTACCTTCGCAGACGACACAGCGATCATTGCAAGTGGTAAGGATATTCAATCAACAACAAAACAGTTGCAAAGAGCGTGCGACCAAGTAGAAAACTGGACCAAAAAATGGAAAATTAAATTAAATGAGACAAAATCTACTCATGTTAACTTCACAAACAAGCACACACCTACTCCTAAATGGAACTATGATACCCCATAGTAACTCAGCTAAATACTTAGGCATGATATTAGATGCAAAGTTAAAATGGAAAGAGCATGTAAAGAAGAGAAAAAAAAAAACAGATTGATATCAAATATAAACAGTATGCTTAGCTTATTGGTAGTCGCTCAAAAATCGTAATCAGCAATAAAATATTACTATATAACCGAATAATGAAACCTACGTGGTTTTGTGGAATACAACTATGGGGTTGCACGAAAGATATCAATGTTCATATCATACAAATAGTTCAGAAAAAAATACTACAAGCAATGGTAAACGCTCCATGATATCTACGTAATAGCGATATTCACCGTGACCTAGATATTGCAACAGTTCAAGAAGAAATTGCAAAAAATGCAGGGAAACACAAGTGTAGGCTACAACAACATCCCAACGAAGAAGTACGTATACTCGTAAGTCTGACCAGCATCAGACGACTTCAAAGAAAGAAGCCTCATGAACTATTCTATTCTATTTTCTCTATATGTTATATTCAGATGTAAATTAATTGTTGGTCAAAGTGACCAGTTTTAATTAATAAAAAAGAAAATGTTGCGCCACAATACACCTGTTCTACCATGTTCCAAGGGAGACCCCCTCCCGGCCTCTAGAGGTTTGGGAACCATTGCATTAACTATTTCAAATCTCTCCAGTCATTTCTCTTCTCATAATTGGACATTCCCGAACTGAAATCGGAAGCTTCTATTTAACCTAACTTCCCCATACCCTATCCTTCACCTAATCTCAATTAAGTTCATTTAAACTGTGGCGGCAACCCATTGCCGCACAAACAATATTCAGATCAACAAACCACAATCACAATCAACATCAATAAACTATAATCTGCACGTAATCAACATCCGCCGACACTAAGCATGGAAAATGGTGACATCGCAAAATCGACACAGCGCAGCGAGATCGCGACCACGTGTTCTGCTGTGACGAACAAAGAAATGGTCGCGTCAGCATTTTCACCTGCTATATATAGTCGACATTTCGTCATCACATCCATTCAGTCATTCAGTCACTCAATCAGCTCGACACCGTAGATCGTCACCAAAGTCTATCAACTGCGAGCCCGACACCAGCTGCCGCCACCAGAGAGTCCGCCATCACAGAGAGTCCACACCGAGTCCCTCACCGGCCGCCTCCAACGGCTACACCGGCGCCAACAGCCTCCACCGAGTCCGCTACCGGCCGTCGTCACCAACGAGGCTCACATCAACCTGCCTGCCCCGTCGATCACGACGAGCCGATCGTTTCCAGCTGCCGCCTCCGCCTGGATCTCCTCGTTATCTTAATCTCATTCATCTTGTATTTCATTTCATGTATTGTGGTCCAATAAAATCCCACAAAACAAATATAGTAAAAACTAATTCAACTAAAGGAATACTGGCATGGCTTGTTTTATTCAAAATTTGTTTTTCATACATGTTTGCTGAAACGAATCAAGTTTATGATTGGCACATTCATTTAAACACTTTCCAATTCACAGGTAAACCAAAACCACGCATCGCAATTTCAGCACAAATGATTGACGGCGCAATTTATTTTTCTGCTTTACCACCAACCAATTTACGGGATTATTGACCTAGAAATAAAGCTGTGCACATGTAGATGTAAAATTAAAAGAAGAAAAAAATTCTTTTGTAATATGAAGGCGACCGCATAATAATTAATATTCCGACGGCATGCAGAGTTTAATTTTGAGCGCATTAAATATACGCCTTGGATATATATATATATGACTGGCACAGTGACAACCTCGTAAAATATAACAATTAGTCTGACAAGTTGTGGGGTGCTTTTCATGGGGGCTTATTAACATTTAGTGTGTACATGTTTGAAAATTGATTAAACTATATTTAGATCAACGTTGGTGCGTTATACGAGCACGGGCTATGTCTGGGGATGTAATCAAGTATATATAGATACTGTATTCATGTGCCTGCAAAGTTAAGGCTGGTAGAGTTAGTGTCATCTCATGCAAATTAGAGGTTTATGTATCATTAGTCTTCATTTTTAGGGTATATTTAATTTATTTATTTCGATTAAATCAATTAACAATAAATATCGTTTAGGAAAGAGATAAGCATGTCGAAGCCATTCTTTCTTGATCTTGATTTTGCATGACCTTGAATATAATGGAAAGTGGCCTAATTTGGACCCGTCTTTAATAAATTATTAAATCAACACATCTTAATAAAATGTTCGTTGTCCAATTATATTGATTTCCTATAGGCTGGTTTTGAACGACTCTTCCCGTATCATACCAGTTATTTTAAACAATATAAACATATTTTTAACAGAATACAAAGGTATTTTGCAAATCCTTAGGACAAAAATAAAAATTTCCAGATTTCTATATTTCAGTCATAATCTTGATAATAATCTTTTTAATGATGAACTTTAGAATATTTTAGCTCCTTGAAATAAGTTGTGAGCCATCAAGACAATGGTAGTCGACAGTGATATATTATATCAGGAAGGATATCAATTAAGACGTATCGGATTTCAATAGAGATGGGCAAATCGTGAAGTTTAATCCTGTTGTCAACCCGAAAACAAAAACACCTCATCGCTCCTTTCCAAGCCCTGGCTAACACAGCTTCGATGAATTCACTCATCCGTCAGCCGATCGTATCGATTATAGATTTGCACGAGTTCGCCCGCCGCGCCGCCAACTGTGATGCTTGGGGGTGGCAGACAGCCGCCTTCAACTCGTACTCTCAACGCCATGGAGCTTCTTGAGAAAGCGAGAAGACGTAACATGATTAAATCTTGGGTAGACTGGCGACGGCTAGCGACTCTCAAGACGACTTTATCCTTATGAGAATCATCATACGGCTTTAAGCAGCGTAACATTTCCTATACTCGTTATCTGGATGTATCCAGAATCTAACTATCCTATAATTGTGTCGTCTATAAAACTACATATATAAAAATACTAGTTCCTGCAGGAAAGGTTCAGAAGAATAATAAATAATTATAATGGAAATAAACTTGAATTGAAAATGAACTAATTGGTATAAGACTGCATCCATTGAATGTGGATTGGAATTCCGCTTAGAATGATACCAAATTTGATATGAAAATGTAATTTATAAGGTGCTATTAACATCTTAATTTCATCGCTTCCATAATATATATAGTTACGTCACCAGACAACAGATGGCCACCATTATACGCAACTCATCGTCCTCCTACCTCCACCACCAACATTGGGCGCATGTCACACTCGCGCAAGTCAAGCGGGGTGGCCTGTAAGTGGGGTGTCAGGACCCAACAACAAGGATGATCCAGCGGACACAACTCACGTCACTTCCGATTCTCAATTTATTGAAATCAATAAAGAAGCAGACATGAATTCATTTTTATAATTTATTTGTCATGCAATCGTTTTCTTGTGTTTGAATAAACTTCGGTTTGAAACTTCGACGAAGTGTTACATTCCATCTACACCAAGAAACATAACTATTTGGTAAATATAATTACATATATTTCAAGAACTATATGAGATATTTCAAAAATTCAAAAAAAAAATATCTGGTAACTAATGTAATAAGCATTAAGACTAATTTTTATAATAATTAAAGCAACCGTTTATGTTTTATAATGCTGACGATGAAGTGCCCTCACGATGATTAGGCCGACGTTGAAGTGAACACGCGATGGTCAGCCCGCGGAGATTTGAACCACGATGACCGGTCGGGCTACGTTATCAACAACTATCATTTGTTTATAGCCCAGTTCTTGCAATGGTTCTATAAACATACATATAAAATGTTAACAGAACATATATAATATATACATACTCTTTGCAGAGGCTGACCGTACAGCCGCCAACGTGTATCATGATTATTTAACGCTTGCGTTTGAGGTATTCGCGTGAGGACATTCTTATGACGATTTCATCGGGCATTACTGCTAACGGTATTATTTAGGATCATATTTCCATGTCATTTTTCTTCTCCGGGTCATGATCACAACTACATATCTCAATATGCAATATCGGCATTACGTCACTGTTTTGGTTGTACGTTGCACATCCACGATTGCACTTTTCCCATTGTCGCGTATGCGACTATCAAGTTATTAAAACCAATATATTTCTGTCGTACAGGAATGTTCTCAAGGGGCACTTCTCACGAGAAAGCCTCAACAATGTTGTTCACTAACAAGGGGAGTGTTCCAATTGTCCACCACCAAATTTAATGAAACTTTTTATACGTGTAGTACATATATAGAAATAACTTGTGTTAACGGGATTTTATGCCGTTTTGAGTCGTTTGTTCAAAAATAATTTTCAAAGTTTGCCACAAATAGAGCATGGTATATATACGCCGTCAAAAGCACGTTATCTTTTGAGATTAAGAAAATATTTAATTGTTCATTGATTCAACTATCTGGTCCTACGTAGAGGTCTGATTCAAGGCTGCTAGCGAAGCACTCCACGTGTCAATGCTAAAGGCAATGAGTAAAATGCTGAATTCGCAAATTCCTGAGCGCCTTGCTAGAATGTTCAAGTACATTCTAGAATTTTAGGTTGAGCGCGAGTTTTCTGTAACTGGGCGTCACCCAGTAGCGGGAGACTTAGTTCAAATGGTAAACGCGCTAAGTAGGAGATTAGGTCTGGGAAGACCCCGATGACCCATATAATGTAAGCGGCGCATAGTCGCGGGGCAGTTGGTGCGGAATCCTACGATCAACATTGGAAATCAGTGCGGAACAGTTAAGCCGTTCGAGTTTAGTATTTAACAAGTATCTGTCTGAAGTATCCAGAATTCGTCATCCTTTATAAAGATGCTTGTCATTTATTAGTGAGTCTTTTGTAATGTTTACATCTCTGTATCTTTGCGTATTTCTTGTTATCTTGTTATCATTGTTATGCCAATCGATTTTAACCGGTCCGTCACGCTAGCTGCCAAGCGAATCCCCCATTTTATCTAGGTTCAGGAGAAGGCATCCTGGTCAATAGCAAATCCTCAACGCGGGATACCCACACACACACACACCCGCAGCGTGAAAATCGTACAGCTTCCCTGAAGGTAAGCGCAGTATAGAAGTTTTACATCAAATAACCTGTAAGAATGTTGTTTTTCACGGATTTGTTTCTAACACTGATTCACTACAATTTTGAATTTAATTTAAAAAGTTTTCTTCTGTAACAAGACCCCACATATCTTGTCTCAAAAGCACATTTCTAAGTCAGAGCCACGGAGCATCTACATACCTTTCAAATATTTCCAAAATCTTTTGACATTATTTCAGATTTAAATATCGGAAGTTTCAGTAAACCATTGAAAATAGTTCCTTTAAGTTTTTTCTTCTTCTTCTTTTTTGTTCACCCGCTTCGTCGCTGACCGGGTATAGGCCAGTGGCCTGTCATTTCTTCATAATTTTTCTGGTTAATTATGAGCATATTAATTCCCTTTGGGTAGCTAGCTAGCCTTGCCTACGATGAAGAAGACTTCTATAATGACAACCACAGATGTTAATGTGGTAGCCGGAGCGAGTAACACCTCTACTCTCTTGTGACAACTAGGATTTGAACTTGGATCTCCCTGCGTGGTAAGCAACTATCTTACCAACTACCAACTACCACGCCATTAAGCTTACATATCAAAAATATCTAAATAAATATGTCCTACATTATTTCCAGAATTTTATAATTTATTTCATATCAATCTATTTTTTTTGGTGTAAACTTCAAAATGGTTCCTATTTTAGTAGCAGGAGTGTAAGTTTTGGGGAAGAGACGTGTGAGAAATGTGTAAGATGCAATGTGACAGAATAAGGAGCAAGTCAGGCGTGGAGAGATGAGATTGAAGCTTTGCGCACTCGTGTTTTCGCAAAGATGGCACTATCTAGATGCGCGTAGTCGAACTGAACGGGGTTAGTGCAGATCGTTGGGGTGAAATCAATCAAAATCGTTCGTGCTCTGAGGTGACGTGGAGCTTATTAAAGTTTGAGGATTTGTTTGATATGAGGTGTTAACTTTTTCCATGTCGTAGCTGCTTACCTCTGACGATAAAATTTACTATATTAACACACATTTATTTAGCTTTTAATAAGTATTAATAGTTATATCATTTTGAAATGTTTGTTCATACCAACATCTATTAATTTATATATTAATTTTGACGTGCGGAATTTTCTCTAGAGGTAAATTAATATTTCATAACATTCAACAATTTAAAAGCCTGCGCGTTTATCTTCAAACGAAAATAAAATCCCAATCTTTAACTCTCTAGAACTCATATCCACAGACTTATTCCTCTTCCCAGCCATGTTTTTTACTCCGTTTTCTTTGGTTGGTTCTATTTTCTTATCGCGTGTGAATGAATTTTCTCACCGTTCTTTCCACTGTCTATAGAGATTTTCTTTTCCATCCTGCTTTAAAGCCGCTTATTTCATACTTTTACTTAAATTCCCTTTTATTTCTTCATCTGCCTTTTTATCCAGCCAATTGTGGGGCATTCTGAATGATCTTTTTTTCTTCTTTTGCTTCGTCGACTGCTCGCAGCTCGCTGGCTGTCTCACGTTAGTGAAACATGTAGCCGAAAAGATGAAGAATGTCGTTTTTTATGGATGTGTCGTCTGTGCCAAACAAAAAGTGCGCAAGAAATACGCAATAAACTACACGTACGCCTCACAAATGTAGAAGAGAGTGAAAAAGCTGCGACGAGTGGGTGCGACGAGGAGTAGTGTTGGTATGGGGCTAGGGGATGGAGGTGCAAATTTGAAGTGGCCGACTTTGGTCCTCGAATTTTGTACGCCGAAAACTGAGATGTGGAACGCATGACGTATTCTGTTCTCATTCACGTTTTATACGCACGTAATGTGCAGCACATAATCGCATCGTCGGCAATAAATAACGTTGAATAGAGCGCGTTTCAAATAAATCTTATATTCGCACGTGTGATGTGCTTTTCATTTTCGAAACGAACGCCTACGCTGAATGCTTACAGGCAGGTACGATTTCTTATTTATTTCTTCCTAATTTATATCGCTAAGAGTTTTGCATTTCTGCAAGCTCATGCATATCTCTCTTAAACTTTGTTATTTCAATATAACTTTCTGTGCTTGGAAGATATTTGCTTACATTTGTCGGTGTTTGAATGAGCATGAAGTCAGAAAATTATATATAATTTTGTGCATTAAATTTATGAAGAATTCTTTCTATGTTCTATCATTTCGGATAATGATACTTAGAAGGAGATATTAGAGATAACAGAATAGAAATCATCAGCTCCTTTAACATCATTTTCAAATAGTGCCATTAATGTGCAACTTGATATTTTACTACAAGAAGTAGTCCTTCACGAAACCGGAAGAACGAGTGTGGCATGGGATATAAATTTGAATAATAAGATATGAAGAAAATCTGGAATGAATTGGTAAAGAGCGTTTGGTGATATAGTGCATATAGTGATGATAGAGTATAGTTTTGGTGCAGATATAGATGTCGGGAGTGAGTGGTAGATATAATGAATGAGGGCGAGAGAGAAGAAAGATGGATGAGGCGGGTGGGTTGTCGGAGACAGCTGTGAGGTAGGTATGGGAGAATATGGAATAGGTAGAAGAGACAATGCTTGTTGCGAACCGATGAATCTGGGAAGCTTCAATCAACTTAAGTTTTTAAGTTTTTAATATTGCATGATTCGGGACGTCTTAGGTGGAATTTTCCATATTTTTTATGTACGTCGCCGATTTATTTAGTCTAGAGGTAAGTTCTTCCAAGTATTATGTAAAGCTGAGCTATTCGTCACACTTCAATAATCTCTGGGCCAAGAATTAAATATACGAATACGACAAACCAAGATGCCCAACGATTGAAGTGGTTGACGCGACGGGCTGGCGCCTTGCATACGTCTGGTTTTTTATCACCCTTCCCGGGTGGTCCATGTGCGAGTGTACCATATGTTTGGCGAATATATCGGCTCGCCTAGATACATCTAGAGATCGGACACACCCGCAGAGAGAGCGAGGACAATGCGCTGGTGAGGGCGGGATCAGCCTAACCACCTAGATATAAGAGTATTGTAAAGGAAGTGGTGGTACCGCAAGGATGGTTGTATGTGGGCGGTACGCACCAGCTTCTAGGTTTATGAATGAGCCCCTTCTCATCTTAACCTTTCCAAACGCGCAACACAGGCAGCTGGTAGCTGTCGGCCTGATTTCTTCATTTTCTGGACGTTTAAGGACTGTATAGTCGGATAGTCAGCATCGCAAGAGATAGCTGGGAGTATTTAGCATGGGAATGCATGGGAATGACAGAGGAATGGGCGAAAGGTATGCGAGAGAGAGGGAATGTGATCGTGGGTTGGTTGGAAGGAGGTGTGGGTGTCGCCAGGGTGTCCAGCATTATAAAGGGGAAGAGAAGAAGGGAAGCGGAGGGGTGTATAGCTCTGATGCAAAATTATAGTTGGGTTAATTGTTGTTCCATTTTATTATTGTTTATGTTTGCAAAAGTATTTATTCAGGAGTAATTGTGAGACAGGTGATGCTAATTTTATTTATCTTATTTATTTATGAGAAAAAAAGTAATATTTGTGAATTTGTTAAGACAAATAATTTGAAAAATCTGATAGATTTTTCTAGTATACTGAAGTTTTAGAACAGTATAGTAAAGTAAACACTTACGGGAATATTTTAAATATTTCTTTTTTTTTAATTGAATGGGTCATGGCGCCACCTGTGGAGTGTCATAAGAATGATAAATGCGGGAATCAATTTCCTCAGAAATCAACTGAACTAAAAGAAAAAAAAACTAATAGTACTGGTTGAAATTGGCATTATATTCCTACATATCAAAAACAGTTCCATATATTATTTTATTCCCTTCTCTCCACTCCTTTAATATAATAAAATTGAAACATCAATATATGCATATAAAAAAGCTATCAAACCACCATCTTCTGTCGCCTTCCTTCCCAATGTGCTAGCATGTTTCGGCCCTCTCCTTGCAGAATTTAGATTTCCTGTAACTGACACCCATCCATATCTTTCTTCCGCGTTCTTCTGACCCATAGTGTGCTCTTTCCAATATATTATTATCTCATACTCCTTTTATTTATGTACTCAGGCTACCGTCCGATCACTTATCTTCTATGAAACCCAGGCTTATATGAACTTTCCATAAACCTCTTCTACTATTCCTGGTCCTCCACCGTCTTGTTCCCTACCTCTCGCTAGTTCCTCTACGGAATGATTCTCCTTCCACCCATATAAGTTCTAGTGGCCTTTCCGGTAAACCTACCTTCTCATACACCAGCTTCCTCCGTTCCTGCCATGTGTGTTCCTCCTTCCACCCCTCATAGTTTGTGAGATCTCTCTTAATATCTTGCAACTTTCCCGCCACCCTGCCCTCCAAGTGCCCTTGTTCAGGTAGTCGTTCAATTTTCTCCTTGCTATTCCTGCTTGCACCTTTGTATTCCTTGTCGTTCTTGGTCTTTCGCACTTTCTGTTATATGGTGATCGGTTTTTCCATGCCATATTGGACAATCATTTATCCTACATGCGCCGCATGTGCCACCATACCACCGAAGTTGTTTTTCCTCTATTAGGTCTGTTATAGTTTTCTCTACTCTTTCTTCTCATTCTTTCCCTAATCTCTTCGTTCCTCACATGGTGTTGAAGTGCTAGTTCACATCATCCGCGCCAGAACATCATTTCTGTACTGAGTATTTTTTTGTAAAATTGCTTAGGTGTCAGGTGTCATTGTTTCAGTGTAGGATCAAGTATAGTTTTGAAAAGCCTGCGTTTAGACTGTTTTTTCGCTTCAGAGAATTGTATTCAGTTGCTTTGTAACCACTTAGCCAATTTTGATCTTGTTTTGTATGTCCAGTGTGTTATGTACATAATAACCCAGAAATCGAAGCACTAAAAATCGAAAAAAAAAAATGTAACTAAGACCAGATCATTTTGAATACAATAACTATAAATAAATTAAAATTCAGTGGTTTCGTATTTTAGAAGTATTTTGGTTATCGATTGGAAATACGCGAAACAAAACTGGCATCATACATTTTAATATGACAAATTTGGAAAAAAAAAATTAAAAAAACTTGGGAAATCGTTTTTTTTTAACTCTGCTAGTTTAACATTCTCTCTTAAGTAAGAAATATACATCAAATTTCCTTCCATAGAAAGGTAATTCACACTTTATTTTATGCAATTAAAATTACTTCTATGATACGTAGCATAAAACGAAAGTTTTGTGCAAACTGCGCATTCCTGATTTCCAACATAAATAATCGCGGTTATTCTCGCATTTTGTACATCGTGCTTTCACACTCGTGTCGACATTGGTGGAGACGCCGCAGCCGAGCGCCACCTTCTCACCGCCACAATCTCAATTGCCCATTCGCTCAGCAAAAAAAAAATGGAAGTGCGCACATTTCGGGTGTACGTGCACATTCGCACATTTACATTCTTCAGATTTAAAGCATTACGACGTTAAACGCGCACTGAAAATTTTCTATTACTTCTGGCGTAAATGAGAATTACTTACTTTAAACGAGTTTCACAAATTACTTTACTTCAAACTTATTCTCGTCAGAATATAGAGAATATTATTTTTGAGATTGTCGTCCTTAAATATTATATATTGTCATTGCATTATATAAATGAAGAAAATTTTGTTTTGTTGGACGGTTTTGATGCCAGCACGAACACTGAGATGGAAAAATATGAGAATGAGATTTTGTGGAATAAAAAACTTAACCGCAGGTTAGATGTTATGTTAGCGGTTATGTGGCGCCTATCTGTACACTACACACGTAATACGTTACAGCAGGAAATGTGCTTTAGGCGCGCGTTTTTGGCAAAACGTTGCGTCTTAGCCTGCAATTTGTAGGTCCTTGTACGCGGATATTCATGCGGGGGTGCTTGTGCTTACATCGACGTGTTGAGTTCACATGTGATTAAAATGTAAATTTTGGTAACATCGTGAAAGTTGAATACGTGCAAATTTTGAATATCACATGGCGCATTTATGAATATGAGTTCATCGCAAAAGACGTTCAAAATCTTGTGATGCACACCTAAGACTATGTTATAGACAACGTTATGAAAGAATGACTATAATAAAATCTATAATGACATGTTAAAAGGTTTGCCAAGAAAGTGTAACAAAGGTAATTCGTATATTATAAAAGTCAGACATTTATGAATCAATTTGGTAACATATTACAAATCTTAGGAATATTTTATTTTAATTTAATTCTCATTATTACATCAGCAGTGATGCCAATTGCGACTATTTAGAATTGATGTAACG
>WSZQ02136940.1:15618-42112 GCA_019419845.2 Weissflogia rhopalogaster
ATATTAAGTTTACCATATATGTTGTCCAGGAAATGATCCGATACATGTCGCTTAAGTAGTCAGATGACATTGCCGCTCTACGTAGTACAAGCAGTAGTATATTACCAACACTTTGCTCTTGCTCTTGAAATATTATATATCTCAATATATTTGTGTCAAAATACCATTGACAGAAATTATTACAATATATGTACTGGACGTACAAGAATTGCACTTGTAGTGATGCAAATTTGAGACGGACAATTGAAACACTCCCCTTCTAAGACACATATAGTAGTAATATTCATTGTCGGTTGTCAAACAATATACAAGTTTTAAACAAAATTTTTGTGTTTATGGGGTTCGGTACTTGCTCCAATATAGGTCCTTCGAATTGACATTCCGCACATTTGTTCCGAAAGCAGCTGAACGTGTTAATCCACTTTCCCCCAAGAATTATTATTTTATTAATAGTATATTGTACAACGAGGACGGGATGGTACCCGTTTTCCCAAGAGAGGGGAAATTACAGCATGAGACAAGGGCTGTAACTCATACGATTTGTACACTATATTTTTTCGACGACTATTATGTGTGAAAATAAAAATGTCTTAATTAAAAGGATACTGAAATGTGTTCATTATGCATCAGGAGTAAAAAATAAAGCAATTTGTTTGATAGATACATTTATAAATAAATACAAGTGGATGTATCAAACAATGTGCATAGTCACTATGGAAGTTCTCTGATTTCTACATGATTTTTAATAATTATAGTTACTAAAAATTACAAGATTGAAAATGTAGGAGGTTTAGAATATAGAACTTTTTGCGATATATTTTTGCAGAGTATTTTTTTGTATGCATATGTATATATTGTATATACAAGTTAATTTTCAAATTATTGAAAAATTATTGAAAATTATTATTGAAAATATATAACTATATTTTCCATATTTTCATTTTAAAGCTAAACAATAACAACGTGATTTAAAGAAATAATCATTAATGCATCAACAAGTAGTATAAACACTTAAACCTCTCTTCACACAACAGCATTGTAGTACTCCAGTTTTGCACGATATCGAGTAGGACATTGCGTTTTCCTATCCTAGATTCCCGGATGTTAAGCATCGAACACCCATAGTTAAAAAGACCTGCTAACCTTTTCGCTACTCCACCGCGCATCCTCGTTCTTCACCCTGTAGTGCGAAACCTGTCGGGGGTTTGAAAAGGATCTGTTACACGCCTACTCGTACGCGAAGCATTTATGGAAATTAAAACCAATAAATCATCCCTTCGACCAACATCGCTGTTGTTGCCATCCATATTCACCTCTCGCACCTACAACACCTACAAATTGAAGTATCAATAAAGGGGTTAACTATTTAATGGTATTTTAATGTCTTCATTTATACTTTCGATGAAAATGAACCAACTAAACCATTAAAGATGTAAATAATATCAGAGAAAGACAGCCAAAATTATGTTCTTTGAGAATACACAGGATTAATGCAACCCTGGAGTGTTCCATTTCATCGTTTTCACTGGGGTGCGATAAATTTTCGGTTTTGTACGAATATAAACAAGAGAGCTTCAAAATAATCGATGGCATAACAAACACGTCAACATTATGGTTGACGTTGATATGGGCACATATTCAGCTTTTCGGCATTATTATAACGTTACTTAATCGATTTTTTAGTAACATATTTGAGGAATATTAATATCAATGGAAAGAAGTTGGTAAAATCACGTTGTGTATTATTTCTTGTCCGTTACTTAATTTTTGTTGAAAATGATGTTCTCTTGTATTTTGGGCAGTTTAATACATTATTCTCCGGTTTCCACACAAATATTATGAGAGGCTAATGGTTATACAATCTACTTGTGCCCAAAGCTTGACTTAATTAAGATATTTTACAGTACAGGGAAAACATGTTTGTGATCTGCAATTTCAACAAATGTTTATTTCATTGTTTATTTCAACAATAACATTTTAAAATGCATTGTACATTTTACAAACCATTAATAGTGCAAACCACAAAATGTTTATTTAACCTTTAGTAGTCTAAAAGCTTTCGATTATATCAAAAACCGAATAAAAATAGATTTTCCAAATTTATCAAAGTTCACACAGCAAAGAGGAAAATTCATTTGCGGTGTGGGTAATTCTCGAAATTTTCAAATGTCAAAGAGTAGGTGACATATTTCACATACTGAATGGAAGTTACCGGCCCAATGGCCACCAGTTTTGGTGCGCAAGAGTGAAATGCTCCTTTATGGTCGAACATTTTCTAACCGCACGGTATGCGTGCGCGAATGGCCGAGTTTTTCGCAACACCGGATCAGTCCTTGGATCCTGCTGGCTGCCCACCTGCGAGTGTTGGTGGGATTAAGCCGGGCAATGGATGGGCATACCGATTAAGCGTACACATGAAAATTTGTTGAAACTTTTGTTGGAAATTACGGCACGGTGCGGAGTGCTGCGTGCGTGTTACTTTCAGCCTTCGTATGTATCTTCTGGAATTTTTGCATAAAACCACCACATCACAGACAAAACCGAATTTCGTACCGTATTTGGTGTTTATTTGTGTTTTTATTGTATATGACATGCGACGTGCTGTAGAAGGTGCGTGAAAATTGGTATGACTTACTGTGTTGGTTTATATTGTCAGCTTATGGAAATTGTGTTGACAGCGTTATTTATTATTGCTTTATGTTTTTATTTACTTTATTTTTTTCTGTGCGGTTTTCACATTGTCATTTCTATATAGTTAATTTGGTATTTACTTTATGACGGAAAAATATTATTTGATGATAGTTTAAATCTAAAAAATATTCCTAGCAGGACAATGTTATTTTTTTGAATCTTTGAGAGAAACAATATCGAGTTTTTTAACTAAAAGTATACGGTTTCGGGAATATTTTAAAGATTTTTGTTATTACAAATATTTAAAAATTGACAGATTATTAGCGGTCTACGGGGTATTCTAAAGAATTACCTAACCAGTAACAAGTGGCACTTGATCAAAAATAATTTAAACCTAAAAAACTACTAAACTACTTACTAAATGAAATATAATGATTATTGGTAAAATGACGACCATGCGAACATGACGAATCGATTTTCAAGCAAAAATTCGTTCTTATTTTATGCAAAAATTAAAGAAATGTGTGTTAAAGAAATCGCGTTAAAAATAATAAATAAATCAATCAATAAATAACTTCGGACAATTTCTATTTTAAATTTGAATCAGTAACTCTTAAAATAACAAAATGTGAAAAACTGATAAATCGTAATTAAAATAGCTTTGGTTCAGCCAAGTAGCGTAGCGACATGTTCAAGGACTGCTGTCCTCAAGGTGCTGAGCTAGATTCTTAGTGGGAATATCTAGTAAAATGAACTCTTCTACTTATCAATAGTTTTAGCCTCTGCTATGACTAATAACATTGAAAAAGAATGGAATAGAGCTAATGAGCACAGAAGTTCATGCTTGGTAAAGTCAAACAAACACATACCTTTAGCTAAAATCATCTAATCGAGCGAAACGTAATTTACACTCAACGTTACTTTATCTCCTTGTTCTAATCTAAGGTATATCTTATCTTACAATTTGTTTAACTAGCATATGTAAACAACTAGCATGTATGTAAATAAAGAAAAATAAATTAGGAAAACATTACATCATTTTAGGCAGCTTGTTATTGCAAGTATTGAATTGTAATTTTCGTGGTTGTTGTTTGAAACACATGCAGTACAGTTCCCTTCGGTCCGCAGCCCAGAAAATTTCGGTCCGTGATTCGTGCTTCATTGTTGTACTGTTCACAGCAAGCCTTTGACCAATTCTGTCTTTCAACCATTGCTAGGTGGTTGCGTTAGGTGATACAGACAAACGGTTTGCATATTTTCAATCAATATGTTTCAATAATCTTAAAACCCCCGTGTTTGATATATCCACCGAGAGATTTTGATGAGAATATAACTCATGACGAATTAAATATATTATCAAAAACACATTAATACTAATGTTTCGAAAGACCTGACAATTTTTAGACTAGAGTTAAGGTATTTCATGTTTCCTTAAGTCGATCACACCACCACCCTTATGAGGTAGTTTGAAAGTGAATGACGCGGCACGCTTAAGTTAAGCCTGGTTAGAAGCCTCATCAGACAGTCACCTAAGCCATGTAAACGAAGGCATCCCAGAGAGAGAGAGAGACAGGCAAAGAACGACAGGTTGCGTCTGAATATGAGAAAATGTCTATATTGGTTCGTAACAAGTATATCGTTCCACAATTAAGGAATGTTAGACACTTAGTCATGAAATGAGCATTCCATGCCTTTGGTACACTTTACTACTTTTTACGACAATTACGTCTGAAAAAATGAATGAGTACGCTTAGTTTTCTGGTATCAGAGAGTCTGCTGTCAAAATTTTCTTGTTAACATACCGAAAAGGCAACGACGAGAAGCGCCTTGCGCTGGCGCAACAGCAAATGCAGGCTCAACGCTGACACTGAGGTATGTGATACTATGAACACATTACCTAACTGGTTTACCTAGATATACGCCATCTACCAGTTTTGATATGAACCATTATATATCCCATAACTTAATCAAAATCGATAATAAAATGTGCATGTTATATAACATTATAAGACATTCCAGATAATAAAACATCTTGAAAATGCAAGGTTAGGGTCATTACAGTTTTCTGAAAATACGTGTTAAATATAGGCCCGTCCGGGTAGCTTAGTAGGTGACACTTTGGCATATCACGCCAGCGGACGAGTTTGAGTCCTCGGGGCGGGCATCACAGTGTGATTATTTTTCACACAACTTCACACATTTACCCACGCACACACCCACACACACATGCAAACATACAAACACAAACACACTACTTCAAACTCTCAACTTCAAACACAACATCCAACTTCAAACCTTCAACTTCACACTCTGCAGACACCTGAAATTCAGTGCGAGAACTACTCTCAACCACAACAACAACATATACATTAACAACTCACGTCTACCAACAAACAATTGTATAAACACAAAAAATATACTTGTAAATAACAACAATATAAAAAAACATACAAATAAAAATTAAAAAAAAAACGTATCCATGTCGGAAAGACCCACAGAGAGTCGATAGATATTAAAATATGTGATATTATTATTTCTGAAGTATATTATACTATATATTATTTTATATAGCACAAATAAATTAAAAAGAAGATATTTTTCTAATAACGAAATAGTTAGATAACACAAGCATCTGCAAATGTAAGTCAAGGTAAGTAAGACTTTTCACAAAGTGATAGAGGGAAAAAAGAGCATCGGTCGTTTTTCATGTCTTTTGGTTGCTGGTCGGAATGAGTCCTGGTGCGTATCGTCAAACTTGCAGGATTTCGAGCGTGAAATCCTTGTGAGGTCAGTGCGCGTGGCATAACAAATGACTGGACGAGCCAGTCGCCGACATGAACGTACAGGCGTCGTGAACTTGCCAACTATTTTTCACTCTTTGTACGTTACTTACTTCTGTTAAAGTGCCCATTTCTCTCCTATCGCCGTGAAAAATGATATCTTTGTTCTTACTCCCATGGAACACCGTTGATAGCACGGAATCATTTTTCCCAATCACGGTACAACCCCCAAGAATAAATTGCGTTATAATCATAATTCACTCCATTGCCACAATCGCACAACCAACTTTGATACAACTTTGATATTGCAAAGTTTTCCAATCATAGTTCTTGAATATTTCATCCAACTCGACAATGCCACAATCAAACATGCGTATTAATTAAAACTTGAATTAACCGTTAAACATTAATAACGTGATATTATCGATGAATAAATCATTGCTGAAAATGAACGAATTGAGAGAGTTTTGTATAGAATTCGTCAATTTCCGAATATCATTTTTAAGCTCCCATCAAAGTGCGTTCATGATTAATGAACGCGTGTAAGTTTAGTTGCAAACTGACTGGGTGACTGTTGTAATGATTAATCATGCAATTCTTGTTTTTTGTTGGGGCAGGAGAAGAACGCTTTGTATTAATAGTAAATGCTTTCCAAACAGATAACGTCCAACTGCAATCTATTAAACGTAAAGCACACCCGAGCACACCAAAAGTTGCGCTAAATTAATGTTTAACAAAATACAATTTTATTTAATACAACTTGGAACGTGGGATTGTGACAGACAATGATAAATAGCTACTGTAATCATGGCTATGCGATGACAATTTAATAGCATAATAAGTCATAATAATTTTCACCCTTGGAGAGTATGTGTATGTCAAGGATAAATTCATATATATCAAAGGAAAATGGTAGGATAGTTCTCCAATGGTCACATGTTTAACATATGTATTATGTTGTTATGTGAAGATTATATGTGATTCATGTGATCTTCGGTCTTCATAGGTCAACAGCTGATTGATCTACCAATCATCATTTGATAGATTTGGAGATTTGTTCGGTCGTGGGGACCTATCTAAAGGGCTCGAGTTTAGCAGCAGATAAATGACGAAGGAATACACAAAAAAAACTAAGCTTGAGACACCTGGATAGGGGAAGTTAAAACGTTCTTACTCAATGCACAAATTTAATGTATTTTGTGTATAAGAAGTATCCGAAACGCCAACTTAAATGGACAGGGGGTAGTTGGATGTAAGCATGCGCAGCTTCACAAGCGGCGATATGACGGCATAATGGACAATTTCGGGTCAAAACCACGACATAAATCTATAATTCGATTTTTAAACATTTCTTTAAGATTCTCTGTATTCTATCTATTGTAAATATATTATTGCAGTGTATTTAATTTAATTTTGGTGATTTCACCTTATTTCGTCGGGAATTTGATGTAAATATACCTTATTTCATAAATTTTATTCGAGGAATTTGATTTTTGTCTCAAATTCTTCACACAAATATTCTCTCTCGGATGATATCACACTCTTCATTGTTAGTGTAGGGAGGCGGGGCCCCTTTATACGATTTATACGGTGTATACGGTAAAAATGTCACCATGAAACATTTTTTAATTAAGAATTTGAGTTTGGGCTAACAAATGCACAAAATGCTCTTTGTTCTTTCAGTGATACAACACATAAAATTGTTTATATGGAAGGGGCTGTATTATCTAAAAGTACAGGTGACGGAAAAACTGACCATATTTCAGACAGAAGTATAAAATCTCACAAATGGATGTCTCCCAAACAAATAATTAATTATGTAGTATAATCTAAAAGTACATATTGCAGTGAGTAATTTGAGACCAAAATAAAAACAAACAAAAATGTGAGCAGTTTTATCTGAAAGAGCATATTTTTGTGCATTTTGTGGGCCAAAACTCAAATTCCTCATTAAATAATTTACCACAATTTTTCAAGGGTGATATTTATATATGAGCTTCCCCCAATACGAACAATGAAGTGTATGGTATCTTAAAGAGCATATTTTCTGAGTAAGTTAAGACTAAAATCAAATTCTTCGAATAAAAATTAGGAAATAAGGTATATTTACAACAAATAAAGGGGTCGTCCGCCAGGACAAAGGCGAACTTACCCAAATTTTATATAATACACTACAATAATATATTTACGCCTACCTGGGCAGCACAGTTGATAGTGCTTCGGCTGACCACGCAGTCGGACGGAGTTCGAGTCCCCGAGGTGGGCACCATTAGTGTGAATTAATTTATTATTTAATTCACACTAAAATTCACTCTAAAAAAATTCACACTAAAAATCCACATCGATAAAAACCACATTAATAAACACTCACTAATTAATCCAAAAAATAATTCACATCATAAGATGCAACACTCCACGATGTACCGACATTATATCAAAAAAAACATATATCTCTACATCAACACGGAGGAAAGCAACATTCTACACACATCACATCACCAAAAACATCAACAAAAACAAACAACATTGCCATCATCATTACCATCATAACAAAAACGAGTTGTAAATCTCACACTATATATACACTGGTAACTCAATAATGCATCACACTATAAATTGTATATAAAAATGGCTGAAGGACCAGTTAGGACGATAGCCAGTTCTATGGACCAAATACAATATTATTATTTTATTTAATATATTTATAATAGATAGAATACATTAAATCTTAAAAAATGCTTAAAATTCAAATTATAGTGCGTCGGTGACGTGAACAGTTGCTGAAAACAATAAAGTTATATGTGTGTAGAAGATGTTCGAGAAGATGAGTTTCTCGAATATTTTTGCGAATATTTCCCAAAATTTTAGGAATCGCGTCTTAACACCCGAAGTGTTTAACACCCGAAATGTTTAAAAACACTTTCTATCGAAAATAAGTCGTTTGAGCACATTTAAACCCGTTCTTCTCTTCAATTTCCGTGAATATTTCCCAAATTTTCAGAAATTGAATGTTAACTCAATGGGTTTAAACGGATCTACGAAAAATCATCGCGGTAAAATCACCGTGGTAAATTCACCGCTAAGAAATATCACTGCTGGTAAAATCACCGGTAGTAAAATCACCGCGGGTAAACTCATTGCTAAATAAACGTAGTCGTTCAAATTACGACGATTTAGTAATGACTCATATCCGATCAAGGGCATGAGTGAAATTTAAGAATACATATTTACATTCTTTTCTTTACGAATGCGAATGAATGATTGAATTGTCGGTTATAAAAGATATTTACAAATAAAATAAAAATTTAGAGGCAGGAAAATAAAGTAGAACAGTTGTACAAAAATTAAAAATGTATATTTTAAAGAAAAGTAATGAAACGCAAATACATAAAAATAATAAAAAGCAAATCTATGGGCAATACCGCAAATCATTAATTTCAATTTTTCCGTAAGTGAGTACATTTTTTATTTTGCGTATGTTGCCTCACTTTCAGACAGTAGTGCTTATATTAGAAGCAACGACAAATTCTGCGCTAATTCATGTATTGTAAACACTTGGTAGAACAATAGCGGTGTTGTTTTGAACGGTCAATCAGCATACCAATGATCACTCTGCGCGAGCATCGACAAATTTTCAATCGTTTTGAACATGATGATTTGCTTATCTTCTCGTCGAATTAAACGAATGGCTCACCGCGAAGGGTCATTAATAACTCTTTTGGAATTTCGATGTCCTTTCGATGTTGTGGTCCCTCTATATTTCTTCTTCGAATATTTTGTATTGTTCTGTTAACAATCCTTGGTCGGAGTAATTTCGGAGCTGCTGCCAAACTGATCTCACTTGATGCTGCCATGATTAACTCTTCATGGGTGTCATTAGAGATGAATGCCGCAGTCTTTATATTTTGATTTTTTATCGTTGAGTGCACGCATTGCCTTTGTTTGCTGAATAATATTTGTTAAAGTCGCCTCCATGCGGCGAAGGAGTGGAGCACGTGATCAATACGGAGTTATCAAACGCGCGGTGATTTTTCCCAGCGGTGAATTTAGCCAGCGGTGAGTTTTCGCGCGGTGAATTTTCGTAGCGGTGAATTTAACAGCGGTCATTTGGAAGCGTTGCTTCTACCGCAGTGAATTTACGGGCTCCCGGTTTAAACGCACTGGTTAGCTAGAATAAATCATTTCAGCACATCTAAATACGTTATTCTCTCTCCTAGTTTAAATATTAAAAGTTTCTCTGACGGTAAAATATTAATTCTTATTAGTAAAGTTAGAGAAACTTTGAGGGGAGAATTTATTTTATAACGTAAATATTTAATAATTAATAAAGACTGTGACATGGCTGAAGTTAATTTTATAGAACAAACACAGACGACTGGTGGAAAGTTTTATTCGCGGTGGAATTTAATACCAGCGAAGAATGGTGACTTTCGGAATATAAACTTTTATTGACGGTTTGTAATTCTATTGTAGATATAAACTGAGAAAATAGCTTTGATTAAGTTTAGCTTGTTCGTGAAGATAGGTTAAATCAACACTTTAAGGAGATTTTATAGGTTTAATTTACATTGCACTTTTATTAACATGCCAAAATGTAAACTATTTGTAGCAAGTGTTCGAATTCTATTACTTTACGTAATCTTTGCGAAGCTTTAGTTGTTTATTTTCCAGATTAATATTCGATGAATGTTCATTAATGAGTTATTTTTGTTACGTTTTGATGTAAAGAAATAGTTACGAGGGTTATTGGAACTTTTAAATGATTTTAATCTTACCTACACCTAAATATTTAAAATTGTGGCAAATGGTATATATTACTTATTTATTTAACATAATTTAGTAGTTATCGACCATTATTTGGTATTGCCGTGTCGGTATGTAATATGTTACATATGTTTACATTTTTTATACAATTTTCATTCAAGATATTTGCTGGGTGAAGTGTTGGTTGGGGAATTGTGTGTTTGTTGTGTTGATGTTGGTCTGTTATTGCCTGTTGTTAAAAATTTGATGTGAGTTTGTAGAGTAGGGTATGATCTTTGAAAATTGTTGAGTTGTGTGAGGAGTTGAAGGTGAAGTTTGTCTGATAGTGGATATATGTAAAATATAAATTTTTAGAGGAATTAATCTAAATAATTCGCCTGGTAAACTGCCCACCCCGGGAACTCGAACCCAGTCCTTCTACGTGGAAATCAGATGCTTTACCACTAGGCTGGATTTGGGCGGTATTTAATAATATGAAAGAGACATTTCCAGGTGTAAAATAAAAGGTTGGGCAATTGCGCACTAATTCGTGGATGTATCTTTGATAACAACATTCACACTTAACAGTCTAATTGAAAGTTATGATTTGGTTTTCTGATTTTCAACGATTTGGATGCCTAGGATATGTATCTAACTTTATATACACCAGGAATACACTTCTAGGACTCTTAATTTGTGGTAGATGTAGTAGATTTGTGGTTTAATGTTTTATTCAGCTGGTGGCTTTTCGTAATTCGTTCTTCGATTAGTAAGGAATAAAGTGTTTGTCTATCTGTCAGTTCTATGCCCATCTTTTAGTTGATCATCTCCATTTATTGAGGACTATAAGCATGTAGATTTTGGTGGGAGTCGGAAACCAATGTCGGCAGAGGTGTAATTGCGACAGAAAACAAATGGGACTTGTACGTAGTTGGCAGTCCTTTGCGCTAGCGCGTTGCGAGTGTATATCATATATATTTATCACTTAATAGCTCAGAGATTGCAGAAGCGTGATGAACTGCTTAACATTACAAAAATATTGAATTAACATAACAACTTTGCGACATATAAATGAAGGCTCAAAATTTCCCCGTTGTTCGCAACACTCTCACCTAAGACTCTTAGATTAACTTTGATGAGTGTCTTATCATTAAAAAAAGTGAGGCCGTTCAAGGAGTACGGTCATTGAACTATCGCCAAAGGGATTACAACCCCTTTATTCACGTTGTAACAACACAAATAACTGGACGCAGTGCGTTCACCGCGTCATCAACCAAGACCGAAGGTATTGGTTAATGACAGTCGTGAATATTGTGCATCCCTGACGTAGTCCTTTTATAACTTTGAAACTGTTGGAGTACGCACCATTGACTTTTTGATTTTTGCCTCAGCCCCTGATATCGTTGACTAATTGCTTCTACTGCTGGTATGTTTACCGATGTTCTCTCCAGGTATTCCCAGAGTCATTTCTGTGGGACTGTGTCGTACGCTTTCTGTTGGTTAACAAACGTCAAGTGGACTTCTCTTTGACTCTAGCAACTCTTTCATATTATATGGTTTATTATATGGTTTGGTGTCCATTTTTCTTCCACCATTAATAATTTCCCATTACTTTTATCATTATTTATATACGAAATATTATTTTCAGTTTAGGGATATTTCCCTCAAAAAGAAATATAAATATTTATAATGAACTCGAGTACTCATGGAAATTTAACCACAATGTCATTGTTGTAATTAACTGTATTGCTACTGATCATCGTTTCCGCTTCATTAGATTGACGATTGACAATCGACGGATGGACTTGCCTGAGCATGAGATAAATCGGGAAATCCGGGAAACATAACACAATAGTTCGAACAGAAATGGATGAAAATTGAGGAACATTTTTTAATTTACTGCCTTATAAAATTTATTTCCGAACTATGCGCATTTCGCTGCGTGGCATCATCATACTTGTATACTTATGTTAACACCGAAAACTGCGTTTCCTGTTTTGGTTTTTCCAGACACCCGGCGATGTTTTCCATGTGGGGAACAATGGAATCAGATATTGCGTCATGTCGTGCATCTGTTGTTTTGCAGAATTAAATGTTTATTCAGGCCACGCGATGGTGTCACGGCAGATTATCGACTCCTTAGCTTTCACGGAGCTAAAGGTGCATGTCACTCCTGCAGTTCCTAAGATTTGAAACATCCTACCGCACTTGTGGGCGATAATCCGGCGACGGCACCTGCCACATGGAGATTCACGTGGCATGACGCATCGCGCAATAACTTCTGGGGCGGCAATAATGTATTATGATTAGTAGAGGCCCCCGCAAAATATCTCACACCTAAACCAGTGGAGGCGGAGACACTTATAATTGTAATTTAGTTCGTTAGATTTTTACATGAATAAATTCAGTTCATCAAACTCCTTCATGTGTGCTCGCTCTTTTATTTGTCTGTACCTACAGCCAGCGGGTAGCTGTCGACTTGCAGTCCTCTGAAATTATTATTTTTCCCTGTTCTTAACACAAGAAACTACCAGAAAACCTAAACTATTAGGAAATTGTATCATTATAAATCAACTACTACTATGCCTATAAACAAAGGTGTGTAATTTCCTCGATACAAAAAGTTGGGCTGTTAAAATTTGGATATTTCATGTTACCTATATGAAAATGAATAAAACTGAAATCAGCAATTCTCGCGAACTGCCAAAAGATCCTCTCTACTTTCATACATCCTCCAATAAATAAGTAAACACGTTGAAAAAGCTTACATCGCGCAATATCAGCCGTCACTTGAATGCATTCGAAGACAGAAGGGTTTCGAAAGTTTCCCCACGAAGCGTTCGCGAGTTTGGCGAAGTTGTCAAAGTGTAAACTAGACGCGGAAGACTGACGAGAAGTGCAAACTAGGCGCGCCGAAACGCCGAACTTAGAAAATACTATTTCCCCGAGAGGTAACATTTCCGTTCGGCACCTTTTTCCATTCCGGCGCGAAAGGTAGAAGAGCAGATAATCTCGCCTTGGAGATTCTAGTGTTTGTCAGATCATAACATTTTATGGTGATTGCTGTGCACTTCTAGGTTTTTAACTTTCCCATCTCCAGAACCCAGTGAGGCTTGCGCAAATGTTCAATTTCAGATATCTTTGACCTTTTTTACTTTTCCAGGGATGCTTTTGGGACGAAGTTATTTGGCTGGAAAATTTATTTTCAATTTTTTAACCTTTCTGGGGAAATATAAAAAAGACCCGAAGATTTATTTATGGAGGAAATTTATAAAATCAAGGTTTTTTGAAAAATTGGAATTTAGCAGGACCCATATTTTTGGGAATCCCGAATAATTAGCAATCTCTTGCAATCACATAAAACAAGATTAATCAAATATTACATATTGTTTTCATATTAAAAAGCAATTAGTACTTCCACTAAGCAATCAAATTTACAATAACGTCAATCACTCGCAACTACAAGGGAATATTAATTTTGACGTTGAACTGCGCAAACAAAAGTTAATTGGAACCTACTAAATTCATCAGCACCCAAAAACCAATAAAACTGAAATATGGCGCGACAATGGTTATAAGTGCAATTACACGTACCTGTCAATTAATTATTATACATCTACCGGAATCAACATTGACTTGTATTAATATGGCGATAAAACAGTCATTAGTGGGAAGTGAAATATATTCATAAAACGTGATATAATATATGAGCATTATCAATTCAACGAGGAAGTACTATATGACTGAAACGTTTACATGGGAATTAATTACGAAGCAAAACTAATTTCTCGAGTGTATTCATGAAAAGAGGGGTCAAAGATTATTGAAGTGATTTTGTAAAATGAAGATAACATTAGGGGATTAATTGAAATGAAACTGAAATGAGTTTTGTTAAAGATAAGTATGCTTTTACCGATTTCCTCTTTATTTTGTTAAGGAATTAATGTTGACTACATTATAAATAGTATATAACGATACAAGTGTGGAGACGGCGATTTTGGGCACGTGGGGTTAGAGCTGACAGAAATTACGTCAGTATGCTTTTACAAACGAGTATATTAATGTATAAGTCTAAATGTTCATAATAGGAGGTGATAATGACTTAAACGAAAATACGTACGTTAGTACATTCATTATGTCTTTCTAATACACATTTAAAAATAATATGACTCTTCCAACAAAAGTACGTCAATTAATGCGTTTCATTAGTAGCTTGTTAAAATTAGTTCCAAGCGATTCATTGTGCATGGCGTGGGGCCGTGTATAAAGAGGCAAAAACGCACAGCGCCTGTTTGAGCAATATTTTGCTATAAATTAGCACCCGGAAGGACGGTACAGCTGAAACAATAAAAAAATTAAAATTAACCATAACGTCAAAAACATTATTTATCGAAAACTAAATAAGAGTTTTTGAATACACTATTGAATACACTGAATACTCCGGAAATTTCGGAATAGTTCGGAAGATTGTCGTAAGCAACAATTCATTTGCACTGTCCATTAAATCGTATAAATTTAAAGTGGACTATCAATTAATCCAACAAGTGCAACATGCTTACAATTAGACATACGGCTGTAATATTTTCACATTTGAATTGCAATCATGAATGCCGTCAGTTTTCGTTCTAGGAATTTTACTTGCTGCGAAAGTGGCCACAAAATTGCCGAAACATTTACTAGTGAACTAATTTTAATATAGGAGCCAGTCTGATAACGAATGAGGTTCAAGTTTTTGAGGCATATTTCACACATGTACACGTATATACATGTGTAACGTATATACGTTACACAACACCGTATATACATCCTTAAATCTAAACAATAAGAATCAGACTTTTTTCTTAAAATATGGTCAAAATGTTTTATCAATTCCCTTCAACAATTTCTTCAACTATATTACAAATTATATATAATTATTAATTATTGAAATTATATTTAATTATAATTTAATTATTGTTAACAGATTTGATATTTATTTATATTTAATTATAGATAACAAAAATATGTTAATTGGAAAGAAAAGTTGCTGTTTCTTCTTGCTTTGCATGGTATTGTTATCAGTGATGAAAGGCGATGTTTCATCAGTATCTCATCTATTAATTAATTCTAAAACCTTATATACAACCTGATCGATAGCTCTTAAAAATTTTACTAT
This sequence comes from Weissflogia rhopalogaster, assembly GCA_019419845.2. Taxonomy (NCBI): domain Eukaryota; kingdom Metazoa; phylum Arthropoda; class Insecta; order Coleoptera; family Staphylinidae; genus Weissflogia; species Weissflogia rhopalogaster. The sequence goes on from WSZQ02136940.1 coordinate 30,928, forward strand.
GTAAAACCTGATGAAAAACAAACTAGTCTGTAATAAATAGGTCATAATAATAATATTAATGATAGATTTGTAATAACGGTAATTATTTAAGTATTTAATTATTTAACCACTAATTAAGTTCAATCATAACTTCATTATATTTACAAAAGGAAATAAAGTCGTACCGGGAAATAGTATATTATGGTATATTTAATAGTATAATATGGTACCCGTTTCCACGTGAGAATCAGAAATTCATAGAAAACCATACAAATGAGGAAAGCGCATTCCAATAATAATTTCTCATTCAAATACGAAACTGATATGTGCACATTATACGCAAGTAGTAAAAAAGTTAATTTGTAATCACACGTTTTTATTAAAACAAAAAAATAATCAAAGTTTATTATTTCATATATATAATCCCAAGTGAATATCGACAATTTTGCAATTCCTGCTTTGACATTTTATCCCAAAAAGGCCGCCATAAATAAATTCTTATCAAGGGCGCAGACAATTTGCGCTCAAGCAACTGCAATAAGTTACGCGAATGTCATGGCATTCGCGCATGAATCGGATGATGGCGTTTATGCGACACGCTAACATTTTCCAGCAGCAAATGATATCGTTCAATGGCAATATAAATTACTCCTAAATACGAAGTCGTTTAGATAAATTTCACGCTTGTGTGCGATGCGATGCTACTCTTGCATCGTTTGCAACCTCATCCTCTCACACTTTTGCTTACCCCATTCGAAGAGGAATATTTGCTAATCTACACCTGCTGTGGCATAAATTCGGATGGAAATATCGATGTGAAGCGTTTTATGTATTCACATGTGTGAAGTGAATATATTAATTCCACGCAGACGTTTGACGACTATGTTTGAATTCCTCGCATGAGCATTTTGATATTATTTTAAAAGTAAATGCATGCAAAAGTATGCCGATGACGGTGCAAATTTAGTGCAAGTTGCTCGTATAAATTGCGGAGGACGTGTTCCTTTGGCATTTTCTGCATGTGCGGAACTCGACGCGCATTTCGCTATTCCGGAGCGACGAATCGTTTTACTTCTCGGCACTCTATTTCCGGTGCTGTGCATATTTTTTTTATTTTCCTGATATACGGAGTGCATCTGTGATGATGACGTCCGCTTTTGGGCAAGTACTTAGGAAGAGTATTTTATGAGTATTTCTTTGTAAAAAAAATACGAAATGTTGAAATGTTAGTTGCTTATTTTGAGGCAACATATACATTGCCAAATTGACAATATTTAATTCGTCAAATTAGAAATAATGGTATCTTGTAGAGAAGAAGATTTATCGATATTTTCCGGTATTATTATATATCAATCGATACACCGAATGATTATTATTCATCTTGAGTGCCCAAGGTAGCTTCGCTGCTATCATTCAACATAACAATATGATGGTAGAATTACAGTGGAATCTAAACGGGCATAGTAACCAAGTCCATCGCCAAATGTATTATTATTATTAAAATCAACCTGTATTTCGCATATTCTTTTCCTATCTTATTCCTCCCTACATCTAGCTCTGGCCATTATTCTCTTTTCACCAACCGTTTTCTCTTGGCAGTCCATATAAACCTGACTCCTTCCTGCAACGCTTGATACCCAGGATTTTATGCACTGCTTCGAATATGCTCGTGTCTCGTCTGCTCCTCTACCTCCTGGCCTCTTACTCTTAACATTTCTGGCACCAACTTGCCATCAACCCATAAGCGTTGCACTGCCTCCTCCGAGAACCCAACTGATTCATTCATTCGTCTCCTCTTTATTCTCCATGAAACCTCACCTTTGCTTGCGCCCCACAATCATAACTTCACCAATCTATCCTCTTCCATTCGCACTAGACAGTTCTCATTTTTAGCCACCACTCATTCTTCCGGTCTGCTGGAGGACCACATAATACGGCGTGGATTTCTCCAGACTCATTAGGTCCTTCAGGAACCAGGCTTCTTCTCTTTTTGGCATATTCCATTCATACATTTCGTACACTTCTACTCCATACATTACTAAATTCTAGTTACTATCCCAAAATTTCTCCAATCTCGCTTTCACACAACCCTATGCTTTCTCTTGAACCCAACTAATATACTCACCCCATAACCTGGGATACTTAAATATAAATCACAAATGTTTGAAAGCATCCACTCTATCGCTTCTTCTCCTTTCCATACCAATTTTGTTAAGTTAGTAGCAACCGTAGATAAATATAGCAAGACACTAGAACACTTACATTATCAGTAGTGAACTGCAGGATTTCAGAAAAGGGAGATCCGGCAATTATGTAATATTCGTAATAAGAGAGTACAAGAAAATAGTCATTGACAGAATGCAACTGTCAGACATAATTAGCATACTTCGCGAGAGAAATATTCCGGATATAATAAATACGATCAGTGTCATTTACAACAAAAACGAAGTGCAACGAAACAACTAGGCAGGCTATGATTCCCAGTGCGAAAGAGTGCGAAAGTGCAGATGATACTAAATGGATGAGAAAGAATTGAAGGTCGTATGCTATGCAGATGATGACGTGTTAATATCAGACAGTGAAGATAACCTTCAAGGAAAGTACAAATTGGAAGTAGATAGACAAATCATCCAAAAAGTGAGCAAATGCCGATATTTAGGCATAATCATGTCAAGCTTCGCAGGATTGAATAAGGAAGTATCTGCACATTCAAAATCAAAAAAGGACTGGCACTAGCAGAATGCCTAAGAAATGCAATATGGAACAATAACCAATCAAGTTAGACCCATCCTGACGTACTCAGCGGAAACAGAACTACCCAGAGACTATTCAGATCGGGAGAAATGAAAATACTGAGAAACATAGAGGGAAAAAAACCTCCAGGCTGGATAAAAAACGAAGACATTTGAAGAGCTTGCAAAACGCAGAAGACATTGCACAATGGAGCAAGGGTCGAAAGCTCGAAAGGAAAGACCGCATAGGCCGCATGGACGGAACAAGACTAGTCCGAATAGCTCGAGATACACTGACACGTGGAAACGGATCCATTGGCAGACCCCGTAAAAGTAGTGAGCATTTAAACCCTGACTAAGTACAGACAAAATGTTTAAACAAGAAGCAGAAGAAGAAAATAGCAACCTCCCTACTAGTAATTTATCCCGAATGTTAATTAGTTAATTAGTTAACAAGTGATGTTAATCAGTTGAAATAACGGTTGACGGAAGAGATTAAATGTTACAACCCCACAGTAGAAACTATACTTCTCCCCTCCCTCGTTCGCTTAATTTAACTAACACAGTTTCCATCAACTTTTACAGCTCATTCACGAAAACATTTTTAACCATTTCGAATTAAACGTGAACGCGCATCCCACGCGCTTTTCGCTGATTTGAAAAGGGACACACCGCCTTTATCATCTGTCGCCTAATGGAATTTCTATTTATGCTTGAATTTGCAATTTCAACCGAAAAGTGTTTTCGCCATGTGCGCTCGCCTGAAAAAAGGTCAAATTGACTTTGTCCCTATCAACAATGCATGCCAACCTTGTCAACAATCCCACAAAACAAAATTTAATTAATGTTCTATTCCACATTCACAACGCTTGTTCCATCCAAGTAAATATCAAATTTAAATACGTGGTTAATTACACATGCAAGAGTTATAAACCGTATAAGCCAAGTCGGTAAGTTACGGTGGTAAGTATTCTGCAAACGTTTTACGTCGCAGCGAGCCTAATCGCAATTTCGCTGCCGATTCCAATTCGCCAATTCTCTGCCGAATCTCGAACGAATTTCCGAACGCGAGCGTATATAAATCTTTGTTGATCCATCTTCTCCCTCAACCCCCCCCCACAAACAGACTGAATCGACGTACGCTTTCTCGCATTCCTGCGATTAGCTGGCCCCTGAAATCCCCGGCTCTCTTTCTAATTTCCCATCACACTGTGTGCTGTCTGTCGGAATCGTTCGTTGAAACGATAAAAGCACATCCCATCTCATTATCTCGATCTTCATTTCCTGTTTGCCCAGTTGGTATTTCCGAATGGAGGAAAATACAAAGCCGAAATGCTAGTCAACATATATCGGCTTTAATATATTTCATTCTATGGTAGTTACATTCTGATGGACATTAGTTGAATATATTTCATATTTCAGTATTGAAATATTAAAGTTTAAAAACATAATAAAATAGGAATATATGTGTCTATAATTATGATATTGGTCTAATTGTAAGTGCTACGCGAAATTCGCGGTTTTTAAAATATTAATTTATTTCCCGTTGATTGCCCGGGACCAGATTTAACTGGATCGTTGCTAAGTTCCTTGAGTTCCGGGATACAAGCTTTACTATAACTCTGCTGTTGCCAAAGTAATGATCCGCAAGAAAATTTCGCTGGTCCGCAGAAAAATGTGGAATATACTTACTCATCATGTTAAGTTATATTTTAAGATGCATTAAAACATGATTCAATTCATAACAATACGTGACAAGCTATAAAAACGTCTATCGTATACTGTACACACTGGCCATTGGACGAGGGATCTTTCATCTCTATCGCGCAGAATCGTACTCTTTCTGCGCGTAGAATAACGCCGCGAGAAATAAGGCGTACTGCTGCTGAATGTTTCAAGTTTTTTAAAGTGAGTTGTTGGAGTCACTTTTAATATTAATATACTGCTGAGTATCTAAATTAAACAATAGAACACACCGTAAGTACCAAACTTTTCATTTTAATAAGTGCACGGTTACGTCAATAATAACCTCAATTTTCACACTTCATAATATTTATTTTTAATAACTAATAGCGTTTCGTGCATAACCCTTTCGTTACGGACTTTTATATATTGACACATAGATTTAAAACATGTATGATCTTAATCATGTACATATTTTTTTATTTGATATGTATTGGGATAAACTGAGTTTGATTTTTTTAAATTTCTTTTTATTTTATTTTAGATTCAAATAAATCGGCGGCTTGCCGCGTTGTGGAACTCGGTGCTCGTTAGATCAATGCAGTTAAGCAACGTCGGACGTAGCTAGGCGTTGGGTGGGTGACCATTTGGTCTCTCCACTCAACAAGTGGCTGCGGCGCCGTCCGCGAACTCTTGATTTCGCGGTAACAACGCGAACGAAGGTTGGGCGATTCGCTTGCAACGGTCCCCGGAAAAAAACCCATATGCACAAAAAGTTCAGAGCAAGTACAAAGTGCAGTAGCGTGACCGGATCGGGCCGGGTGAAAGTTACTATTCCCTATTATGTGGTAGAAAAAGGTTGTTGAATAATAATAATAAATTAAACCCATAATGAGTGAAAAAAAGCAAAAGGATATTTTGTATTTCTTTAGTAATGCAAAAGGTAATGAGAACGATAATAATAACGTTAATAATACTTCACCTAATCGTGAACTGATCAATAAATCAGACCCTTCACAGTCTTCATCAGGCACCATTAGGAAACATGTTGGAACAGGAGGTGGGGAGAAGAAAAAATGTAGTAGTGAAATAATGTATAATGTATAATGTTAATTGAATTTTCATATTTTCAAATTTACCGACGCAGCAGCTGGGGCGACTCTGTCGCTCAGAATACGATTATCATCATAATTGGGAGTTGTGATTAACAGATGGCCCCTGTAAAGGGGCGTGTTAAAAAGTATCGAAAATGACTAATTCGATACTATCGATAAGTATCAAAAATTAAGGTATCGATAAAAGTATCGATACTTATCGATACCGATACTTTTTTTGACATTCCTAGCCGTGACTACTTCTCCTCTCCATCTTTTCCACACAATTTACAGGAACGGGTAGTTCCGAGATCCTGCAGAAAAATAAAAGGCTCCAGGTGGGCAAACAACATCTCATCCGCTAGGGGGTGATGTCGCGTGCAACACGGTCACGCGACAAAACAATCTCCTAAAACGAAATTATTGCCAGACCATTTCCAACACTTATGCTGTGTTGTGGATCGGAGCCCGGATGCTATGTATGAATTATTTCTAAGTCTTTCAACTTAGAAACGCAACACTAGATCGGGGTACCTTAACGTGGGAGTTATATCGAGTATCGAAACTATGCCCAAACAGTGTCTATCAAATTTAGTGCAAGACTGATATTATTACACTAAAAACTCCAAAAGGAAATTAAAATGTACCGACTCTTTACAATTCTAATCATGGGGATGGAGAACTACCTACTAGTCACGTGCGTATGGCATCGATGCATAGACTTGAGAAGCTTATCTTGCATACACAATTCGCGAGGGAGATAATTAAGTTGAAATCATTTCCTGAAAACCCAATCTAATGTAAACGTCTCCACGATGTCACGATGCCATCAACCCTCGATTTCTTGTCCTAAGATTGAATACACAAGAAATAAACATATATCTTAAACATAAATATCAAAAACGATAACTACTATCAAGGCAGCTGGAAAAACTCTAAACTTTCCAATATGTCAATCATTCAACCAAAATTCATGGATATACAAGGCCAATAATTTGTTATACTAACGCTGAGATCATGCATTCCCACGGGAATGCAGTAATAAATCTTTGAACAACATTGTGCATTAGCTGAAAAAACTAATCTAACTTTTAAAACATAAATTCTTTGATAATATACATAGAAATATAGCAAAGACATTGACACACACACAACAGCTGCTTCCACAGTAAATCATATATTAATGAGAATGTTACGAGCTGCTCCAAGCAGCTTTGGGAACAAGTCAAGACAAGACCAAGTGTGGTTAAATATTACCAGCACGCCAAAATGTATCAATTTGTAATAAGCTCTTTAAATAAAGCACATCGTTGTGTGCTGTATTATGAAATTCACTGCGCTATTCCGCCGAGGAAGGCTCTGTTTGTTAAATAGTTGTAAAAGTGAATAAAGACACGATTTACTGTTCCTATACTATAGTGGAGCTTGGGAACTCCTGCAAAAGCGCATTAAAATGCAGTCGACATCAACCATAGTTTCCCTGGAATACCTGGGGAAATAAGTTGAAGCGGCGTACATTGTGGGGCGTTTTGTGGGGCCATTTCGGTATATTGGAATATGTTACGACCAAATAGTTGTGGAAACAAATTTGCACGGCTATATTTTCCAATTTCTTGTTAATATAGCCTATTTTACGACACTACAGAACTTATTTTAGATTTTTTGTTTAAAAAAATGAAATATGACATTTTAACCTAAACTGTTGCAAATTAGAATCAGTTAGGATAAATCAAACATCGCGAATTGTGGCAAAGAACAGAACTAAAAAAAAACATAATGTTAAAACAGAAAACTGAGGTATATAGATTTTCAGTTTATAATTAAACAAAAATTGTGTTTGTCGAGAAGTTTTGCTTATTACAGCGAAGTCATTTAAAAGTTTAAAATGTTTTCACTGAAAAACATAGTTTTTCATATTACTTTAACGAAATAAATAAGTTGTAACTACTGCTTTCCACTGGGAATTGCTTTGTTAATTGTTGTTATGTTTATGTTTTAAGATTTCTGTACAATTTTTCATTATTTGTTATTCAGTTTCAAACGTTAATAGCATCAATGAAAGCTTCCATGTCGTCTTCATTCCTACCAGCAAATCTAGTTTGGCACACCTCAAAATTTCCTTCTCTCTGCGCAACCTCCTGTACAGTTTGCGCAGAGAGTGCAGGCAAAGCTTCAACCATGCTATTTTCTTTACTTGAATGAAGATAATGCGGACTCATCGACGTTTACACTCTGGGAACGATACGCTAAAGAAGACTTCAGTACAGACTCTTCTCGGGGATTAGGTTATCAAACATCATTCTCTTGCCATTTGATCCTTTAGTGGTGTTTCCACCGACGTTTCATTTGTTTACACCGGGGATAGTTGACCGGGGACTTTTACCAAATGTGATTTCAGATGAAATATCCAAGAATTACGTTAATATGTTAAAAATCTAGCCTGAAATCGCGGTTTTTGATTTCAAGAAATCGGAAACCGCGTTTTGAATTAGTTCGGGTTTTCTGAAACCCCACTGGTAATATAAATCAAACAACAACATATTAAAAAAACAACAAAATAGAAATTTGCTGCCTGTCAGTTTTTGACTAACAAATCCCGGAAGGGAAAATTGAATCATTGTTAGAGGTTATAGTTGAATAACTGTATAGAAATATAACTTGATATAAATTCGATATAACTCACATTGATGTGATGTGATATTGGTGCCATGTTTACAGATCCATTTTTCAGGCAATTTTTTAAGCTCTCTTTTATTAATTTCATCGTATTGCCTACTCAAAACAAAATCTCCAAGTAAGGTTCTTGCATTAGGCGTCAGATTAGTTTCGTCGATTCGGCTTCGCACAGCAATCGTCAGCACGTCTGCCTAATCAGATGAGGCTTACTGTTAAGGAAATATATACCTTGCTTCGAAAATGTTTTTTGGGCAAACGACTTAAAACGGTGAAAAATTCCGTGAAAAATTGTTATTTAATTCGGACAATTGAGACACTCTCCTTGTGAGAGCGTCTTCTCGCTTCGCATCGGTACTCCTTGTTTAACCCATGTATATAAAAGGAGCCGAAGCAACTAGAAGAAACAACAAAGCGATGCTCTAGTCTGACAGCCGTCTTAACCCGTGCTCGAATGTGGTCAGATCATCACAGTTAAGTTCATCAGTATGCTGCAGTGCAGGGTGTTTCGAGTGAACTAATTAAAAGGCAGATAGGGAAAAACGAGGAAACTTCTATACGAGCTCCTGACTAGGGTAATAACTGGAGAATGCTAGTCGAATTAAGGCGGCGTTTACCTCAGAAAATAATATAAGATAAGAAACTTTTCTTGTTTAATATATGTCTTGTTTCAACTTAATAGACAGGTTATTTCTTATTTTGCATGTCGCATGCGCAGCAGGGTACGCGCTGCGGTGACTGTCACTTGAGTTTCGAGCGAGAATTTTACAACATCTACTATTACCTTGAATAATACTAAACAAATAAAAATAATGCGAAAACATTTTCCTTTTGTATCAGGATATGCCATGAGATTTTATAAATCTCCAGATGGAACCTTCAATAAAGTTGTATATGAATATCACCATCACCATAACTATATGTTCCTCTATCACGAGTTACCAGCATTGATATTCATAGAACCAGAAGACAATGATAATTAACATTCCGAATTTTTATTGTATTGTGAAATTTAAACGTGAAAATGCTTCATCCGGAGGATTGGCACCTTATCAAAAATCAAATAAATCTCAAATATATTAACTGCTAATCTCCATTCTGAAACATGTATCTTATTTCGCATACCGTAAGCCTATTAGTAAAGTCTTAAAATCAATCGTAGTTATTACTGATGTTTTTAACTATAGAAATAAATAATAACAATATATTTAGTTGTACTTCAGTTTTTTGGTCAAAAGCACTCTTGTTTTTTCTGTATACATGTCAAAAATTCAATAGACCAATAGAAAAGGTAATTTTATTTATTAATCTTAGTATTTATTAGTATTAGTAAAGTCTGAAAATAATTTTTCCTGCTCCTGTTGTATAATAAGCACATTTCCGTTCATGTAGTTCATAACCGTTCTGGTAGTTGGCGTTAGTGATACTCGTGAATAAATCCCATGCTCGTTGTTCAATATGCTATCACCTGTGCAGACTTCTTTCATTCATGAATGCCAATATTAAACCTCTGTGCTTTATGCAATCCATGAAAATGATCTTATTTACATTTTATTTTACATGATCTTATTTGTTATTAAATACCCTTCCTTAACAGTCTAAAATATTTATTGTGCAGGTTGTACAATATCTATTATAACTTGTATGCGTTCCTCTTTCAATATACCAAAATATCCGAAACCAAACACGTGCTGACCCTAGAAAGCCATCGCAAACTGAAACACATTTTCTCGGTTTTCGGGATATTCTGGAATTCGATCTTAAGCGCCTCCAGACACGAAATTTCGGAGCCGACCTTCAGTCGAAAGTGCCGCAAAGATGCGTTATCGCCAGCCCTATGACGGCCGGCCTAAACCCCAGGGTCCGACCAGCGTGGGTGGTTGGAAAGCAATTGCCGCTTTTGTAAATGTTAAATTTGGCGGAAGGATCGCGAATTACGTGACTCGCTGGCGGAACTTCAGGCGCAAAGGATTAACGACCGTAAGTGGACGACGTTATGACGGCAAAAAATAGCGGCTTTTCTTTCGCACGTGCGAATTCGTCGACGCACCGGTTGCAAATTGTTGCTGAAACGCGCTGAAAAGGCACGAAATAAAGTAATATAGCTAACGAATTGAAAGCGTATGAATGCGCGAAAAAAGAGGAAACGCGGCGAGCGTGGTAAAACCATGAATGTCGATAGAAGTTTCTTACGTTCATCGCCGGCTCTAATTGGATCTCGTAAAGCTACCAGATCTTTCAATGTTTGCTGAAAAAAGAAAATGTAAAGAAAATTAGTCTTGAAGAAAATTCTCCGTGGATGGAATGATTACTGTAAATTAGGCAGCCTGTACAAGGTGATTTAGGTACAGCAGATGGCAGTAAATATAATTTTTGAGATTAATATATCAATTTTATATGTTGTTTCATTATAGAAATAGAATATAAAACAATTATTTACCAAGTATTCTTCGATCTTATTATCTTCTTCTTTTCTCATTACCAAATAACTAACAATCGGCACAGAATCATATGTCAAAGACTAGGTAATTATGTATATGTTACAGTTAAAGCATTCATTAGGTTAATGTATACATTTACTAGCTAATGTATCCATTTGCTGAGATACGCAGTTAAAATATTCATTATAATCGAAATGAATGCATTTACTAGTGGATGAAAAGTGACTGGTTGATATTGTTTTTTGTTATTATTTGAATATATATTTGTTATTATTTTTCTTATTGTGATTTCTTGTTGTGGGATTGTAAGGGCAGTCAAAGTGAGTCAAATCTACCGGGAAACTGCAAACCTAACCTCTTTATTCGTGCTGTAAGTTGTAAGGCTGTTTGCACAGTTTGTTGTTTGATGTTTGTCCGTTTGGAGTTCTTGGTATGTGAATTATTTAATTTATATGTGTCCAGTAAATAAATAATTATCAAGTTTTTTAGTCATAAATATAACATGGATAAGGATGTAATGAAAGATAAATTCTACAAAAATATTAACAATATTCCACAGAAAGGTAACAGATTTCGTATGACT
>WSZQ02137051.1:6975-27804 GCA_019419845.2 Weissflogia rhopalogaster
GCACTACGTGAAAAAGTAAAAATAGTCCGTTTTTTAATGGCGCTATATAATTATCTTATATATTACGTTCAACGTTTAATTGCAACACGTGCAAATACCAATTATTGTTGCTATTTTAAAATCAACATCAATGAAAACTGCCTTTCGACTGCCTTGGTTCAATTATTTTGGCGAATTATGGTATATTTTACATCATTTGCAATTTGGATAGTTGAATTGTATTTTAATACGATGATCCTGCATTCAGTCTATTAAAGCGCAATTCCCGGTCATCAACATGAAGAGCACAATAAATTTGCTCAGATTCGTGTTGAATTGTATTAAGATTTTAGCGGCGGTGTTCGATAATATGTTTATTGCTATTTTATGGCAGTCAGGGTGCATGGATTCATGTGCTGAGAAAGAATATCACATGAAAAAAGCCGATTAACTACTTTCTGAGATATTTATTATTTTTGTAATAATGTAAAAATGGCGTTATGTCGTCCCTTATTACACTGTAAGAGCGATTCTGACTTTTTTTCGTGGGGGTCCCTTTAAAGATTGTTCATCGCTACAAGGAACCCAGGTTGTTGTTTTGGCGTAATGTTGAATAGATGAATGTCTATATGACATTAATATATTTGTGTTAAAAGGTGCTAAATTGATTAATTAATTAATTAATTAATATAAATATACTGGCAATTGCCCGTCTCAGATTTGTATGAAAATGTTTGTACCTTTAGTTCATATATTGTATTAATTTCTGTTGGCGGGAATTTTCGCTGTTTTGAGCGAATTAGGCTCTATTAACACCGCATTTTTGCAGGAACGTCCTTATACAAAATATCGCCTCTAAAATATATTACATTCGCGTTATAAATCTCGTTAACTCTCTTTTTTTGTATAAGTTTGGTGCATTGTATATTGGCGTTCTTATTATATCAATTACAACGAAGTATTTATGGAATTTGATATTATGTTTCATATGTTATGAAATCATCAGAGAGATAAGTTTAGATATAGATTCTTTGAAAATGCAGCGTTCATAGAATGTGAACCTTTCACAAAACCGGCCAAAGCAGAGCCAACTTATGTATAATTTATATTTATGTATAGGTTTATTATGCATCGAATAATTGTTTATTAATATCTATAAATAAAATAAATTTAAAAAAAACGCGGGCAAGACTTGAACTCGCAACCCTATGACCAACAGACTAAGGCGTCCGTCAGATTGCCGGCGTCCCGTCGCTTCGCTCCGTGGTTTCCTTTGTCGGGCTCATGTAGTAAAAAAGATAGGTTATTTATTCGAGTTGCTTCATCTCCTTTTAGTTTATTCCTCAGACAAGGATAGGTATAAAAGCACGAAGCCAAAGTCGGCAGTGGGACGGCCCCGTAACAAGCTGAGAATTGCGTCAGTTTAATTTAATAAACTTTTTGCCAAAACTTTAATTTTTACAGAAATTATTTTAATATTTGTTACAGGTACAAAATATTTCATTCATATCTGAGACTGGCAAATGAGATATTCCCCTCGTCAATAGTATAACAATAAATATAAACATATAACAAAATATTATTATACTTAGTAGCATATTATAATAAATAAATTATTATTCAGGCATAATCAGGAAACTGTAATCGCTTGATAATTACTTCGATTTCAATAATCGAATTAATTATGAAGCGATTACAGTTTGTAAGTAATTTTTAATTAACAACAATATTTGTGTAAATTTCCATTAATTAGGTTTTTTCTATTTGCTCCAAATCTTATGTCATAATGATTAATCGTATTTTTACCTTGGAATTATGAACTTTATACGTGAAAAACACAGCCTTATCAAACATGTTAAATTTAACTTAACTCCATAATAACAGCGGTTTTACGGTGTTCTAGCACCAGAATTACAATAAGTAATAAATTTTACGATGAACCCATATTAACCAATCTTGCATTTTGATTGTGTTTTCGTTTATCAACACCGCTTTTTGCCGTTATTAATACTTTGTGAATAAATATCAAGTACGTTTGTGAGATTCATCCACTTATCTCAGAAAAGTATTGTGCATTAACGGTGTCTGGTTTATGCTCTTTTCGTACATTCTTGACTTAGTTTTATATTATTAAAGAGTTATTATGAATACTTCTATTATTTATTATAGTATTTTTTTTTGGTTTGAAGCTAAGCGTCTCCATTTAAACAACAAAATTAATTATACTTTTAAATTGCTTTAATTGCAACTGGTTTTTCTGATATTAGTACAAACGTGAAATATTTGAACATTTTAATTATATACGCGCACGTGACAGAAGTGCCTTATGACTGGGCACAAATCCATAGTATTTTTACTGTTTTAGCTGAATTAGGCCATAATATAAATTTCGCTCAGCAAAACTAAACACTAAATTATTTGAAAGTAAATAAAAATATCAATATCTAAAAATTTACATCAATATATAATCAGTACTTTTCGGTACATACATTTACATACTAATCTAATAGGTATTTATGTTATTGTTATTTTAAAGTTTCGTAATGAATGTAAGAAATACTTGCAAATTTCGCAGTTTTACATTTAAAATATAAAAGTACCCAAAAGAATTGGACGTGCTGGCATCGAATATACAATTTTAAAAGGATGATTGATTTTAGTTATTACCTCTATTCAATTATTTTTCAATGTAATTAGTCATATTAGGCGCTAATATTATTAATAATAAGAAGAATTCATTTCACTATTCATTCCGATGGAGAATCGAAGTCGGGACTTTGCGAGATTTAGTTTTTGAGGTATTTGTGTTATAAGGTGCTATATATCGCGTTATATCAAGCAGCGTAATATCTTGGAAATTGAGTATTATATAAATCAACCTTTATTAGCATATCTTCTTATCTTACCTAACTTCCTTCTTCCATCTCTCTACATCTATTTACAAACTTAACAAAATATTAAATATAGCCCAATAAATACAATAAATACACCTTCACTCTTCATTTCTGTACATTCTCCCGCCTCGTCGAGCGTCCCTTCTTCTCTTCTCCTTTAGTATCGCGGACACCCTGACGATCCCCTCTGCCTTTTCTTCTAACTACGCCACGATTACATTCCCTCCCTCTCGCATACCTCTCGGCCATTCCTGATTCATTCCCATGCATTTCCCTGCTAAATGCTCCCGCATATCCCATCCCTCCTCACATAGCACACACTTTCTGAACTCGTCTCCCATCCAAACTTTCCATCCTCTGACTTTCGAACCACACCATGCACGCGCTAGGGTCACTATTTCCGCCGCTCCCTTTCCTATGCAGCCAATATATTCCGGTTTCCTCCCCACAGTTTGTACTGTCTAGTACTCTGGGTTATAGGCGCTTCGCTTAATGCGGCTCTGCCTAATTTGCTTCTCCAGTTCCCGGACTCTCAGCCTCATTACCCCTTCTACCGATCCTCCATTTTCCCGTACCTCCAATAACTCTCCCCTCATACATCCTTCTTCTCTCTTGCCCCCATGCATTCTTCCTAGCACTCGATCCTGTCATCCAGACCTGCCTGACCATCCGCTCTTCTCCTATTCTCACTAGTTTTTCCTCATACCTTACGACTCTACATTTAGACTCCCATACTACACTCATTCTTCCGGTTTCCTGACGGACTATATAATTCGGTAAATTGGTAATACTTTCATATAAATATACTGAATAATATCACAATAAATACATTAATATTACAAAATATTATTATAATTAGTAAATTGTTATTCAGTCAGCATCAGGAAACGAGACATCGTCGCTTTAATCTTCTATTTCTTAGAATCATGATGTATCTGAAAGATATATAATCTTAAAAGAATAGCTGGTAACAGGATTCTTTTGCAAAGAAACACTAAAAATACAAACAATATAATTACAATTATAATTATAAACGTTAGTCATATAAAAATAAATAATTATAAGTATTGATTATATATGAAATGTTGGAGAAACCTAGTCTTGATATAAGCTTTAATATCATATAAGACACAACATGTTTGTTTGTTGTGAATTTAAAGCATCGTTAATAATTACTACCTACTTAACAGATAAAAAATTTTGGAAATTTCCATCCATTTATTTTGAAACTGTAGGTAGTCATAATACTAAAAAGTGAATAAAAACAAAGCAAAAGGTAACGGCACTGAAACACATGTAATTTCGCCAAAAATAAACCATTAAACACTTGAAACAACATGCAAGTGTTAAACTTTTAATATTCATTGAATATTAATGTAATTATAAAATATACATTGATTTCGAATAAGAAGGATGTAGCACAGTGAAATAATTTGTACTATAGAAATATCATATAACAATCATGTCCTCAAGCGCTATAATATGTTTTCTTGTTGAAATCAACCTGTTACTGTTCATTGATTAAAGCATTAGGTACATTCGAAATTATAAACAGTTGGGACATAAAAGGATTAGTACATTACCGCCATGTATATCTAATGACGCGTACTTTTGTTTTTGGAGTTCATAGTCAACCAATAATCGCGATAAACCAGTCTGATCTTCAGTAAACATTGTTTAACATACTCGATAAAATAAAAGTGAAGATAATTTTAACAGAAGCCATATTTCTATAAATAGAATTATAGCTATATACAAATATATGATATTTCACAAATGATATGTTGGAATATATTATTTCTACTCCTGTTGTATAATGTACACATTTCAATATCGTTTTTTAATAAGAAATAATTGTATTCTTCCATATTAGTTGTACATATAGTTTAGTGAACAACTAGCATAAGGACAATACTCGCATCATACTCATGCAGTCTCATTTGAACGAGCCCAGACTTGCTAACATTAACATATCAAA
The DNA here is from genome assembly GCA_019419845.2 of Weissflogia rhopalogaster. Classification (NCBI taxonomy): domain Eukaryota; kingdom Metazoa; phylum Arthropoda; class Insecta; order Coleoptera; family Staphylinidae; genus Weissflogia; species Weissflogia rhopalogaster. Next base: position 11,827 of record WSZQ02137051.1, read on the forward strand.
GAAGAACATGTAATCATTTAGCACAATTAATGTTTTTTTTACAAAGAAATTAATTAATTGAAATTTAACACGGGAAAAGAAAATTTGAAGCTATACTTGCTCTCAAATATGATTTTCACATTTGTATTATATATTTGTATTAACATATTATCATTGAACTTTTAAAGTAATTTTATTGTATTCCTTGAAAATATGATTCTTACGATCGTGTATTTTATTCCGTCACGATAACTTACCCATTTCCCGGATTTGTTTTGATTATTTTTACTTGTAATTGTTTCCTTGAATAATAATAAAGATGTTTATATACTTTTTTTCAACAATTTCTATGTTTAAGAAGAAAGCGCATAAATGTTTTAATAGTCTTTTTATATTAATGGTACGAATTTTTACAATACAATATTTTTTCTATCCTCGGCAACTTCTAGCTATACCTATATTTTTAAAAATCAATAAATCTGGTACATTAAAACGTATTCTGCAAAATTTACTCGATGTTCACCTTTCTCTTTTTCGTTCAATCTTTCATTTGTTACTTTTATGTTCTACAAATACGCATATAATTTGCGCGGTGTTCACAATTTAATCAATCAACCAATCCATCAATCAATCAAATCTTCTGCGATGATTTACAAGCAAAATATTCGCCAACTAATATTTTGTCAAGAATTTAGGTATGCATATTAACAAATAAGATGATGTAAGGGGCCATCATTGCAAATCATTTCATGTTTGCATTACATAATTAACGCAGAATAAAAATGGTGTTTTTCTTGATAACGTGTGTTATTTGCGTGCTAAAAGTGTGTTACTTGCATCGTTGCTTGTAGCTAGGAATGCCATGTTACCAACATGTACTGGAAAACCCTGAACATTATCAGAAAACGTGACTTACAATGTCAATGCTAATATATTATTTCATTAATGGAGCAATAATTTGAAAATTTTCTATTTTTGAATATCCATTGTTTATTAGCCACAAATTATGAAAGGGAGACCCCAGAGAATAAAACCACTGTATGAATTAACTCTAGGTAAACTTAGACAAACAACTCTTAATTAAACACAAGGCAGTAGAAAAGTAAATCCGAAGCTAACTACTATGTAAATATTGGACTAGATATTAAATTGAAGTTTAAACAAAGGAACCATCTTCCGATATGTCTCTAAACACGTACCCACTTTAGTGGACTTAATTTTCTTTATCACCATTCGTAAATTTTAACTCAATAATCAAGGTTGAATCAAGTAGCAAGTAATACGCAAATTGTTAAATTATAGACATAAAAAAAAACACCAAATAATATAGCTATAGTGTTCTTGGCTAGAAAATATATAATTATGGAAAGACAATGCACAATGAGGCTTGTCATCAAGAACATGCATTCATTATATATGTGAATAGAAGTCATATGTAAATTTTCCCTATTTTACGTTTAATTCTTAAATGAAATTTGCTTAAACATATTATATAAAATAATTAATAGTAAAATTTTCTGAAAGAATTTTAGTATATGGTGATATACGTGTTTAAAATGTTACTCGTAAATTTTATGCATGTATTTATAAACATATTGTTTTGCAAAATATATTCCTAGTGATTTTTATATATATACAACGAAGTATTGAACAATTGCATCGTTATCAATAGATGCAATAGCTCACAAAACATGTATGGTATTTAAAAGTAAGTTTAACGAGGGCGGCCATAAAATATCTACGAAAATTCATAAACGCCCTCACATGGCTCATATGCCCGGTAGTTTCCACCGACAGCCGTATTGTTTTACCAATTATTAATGTGCTATATGTGTTTTGAACTCGCAGTCGCATTTGTCGCCGCGTTCAATTCAGAACCGTCAAGCAATTGCTCGAAAAAACGTCATGCGTAGTATAAGTTTAAAAAAAATCTCTAAATTTTCGCAAATAAAACGTGGTGTCTAAGTAAATGTCGGTTATCATCAGTTGGAAAAGCAAGGATTTACCGATTCGAATTCGTCCTCGCTACAAGAAAAATCACAATTAAGCAATTGGTGGGAACGTTGGACGAGAAGAATAATAGAAACACGTACATTTCGTGCGGCGCGTGTTTCGTGCTTTTCGCGTTTTCACGCACATACACATACACAGTTTGCCGATAGAGCGATACAAAGGTAGCACACGGCCGCGGCTTATAATAACGGTGGTAATAATTTATCGACGGAGGCACACTTCGCTGCGGTGCAATCATTCGTGTTTTTGCACATATATCGCAATTGCCATTCGCGACGATTTGGAAAAAGCACGAAGCCGACATCGAAATGTTTTATTAGTAGCGTACGGATCACTCGGTATCGATAACGTAAAACAAATCCACGGAAAACTCTTTTCTGATTTCTGTTCCGTCGTGAGATACTATAGTCGTTTGTTATTAAATTTAAACACCACTGCAAAGATGAGTGAACATGTAAATGTCAATATGGCAGCTAATAATACTAGTGAGAGTGTAGCTGGAGGGTCAAATCCTCCAATTAGAGAAGAAATCATACAATCTTCACGAAGAAGATCAATTGCAGTTGGCGGGGGTCCCGCCGCACGTGGGGCAAGACGGCAGTCGTGGATTCAAAAATTTGCAGAAGTTCAAGAACGACCACGTCGCATGTCTATACGGAGTTTTTACTGGGTATTCAAAGCAGTTATCTACTATTGCGTGGAAAATTTTATTATTTTCACATATTTCATGCAAATATTTCTTTACAGTACAAGTTACCAAAAATATTTATATATGTCGAAAGATGATTAAATTTTAATGGAAATTCTTGATGTATGCTTTTATAGTTTTTCGTTCTAATCTTATCGCCGAAGAAATATTAGGGATAAATATTAGGGATAGGTTGTTATCGTAGGTTGCACACATTCGCAACAATTCGACTTTTTTTTTTGTTCAATGGAAGTTTCCAGGACATAAAAATCTATTTTTAGTGATTTACATTTTGATTTACCACTGACATATGCCACTGTCATACGCCAACCTCTTTAAATTGAACTACATTTGATGATTACATTTTTTCAGAAAATAATATGTACTTACTTATAACAGTTTTACAGTAATACCCAAAAGCACATTGAATCATTTCCTAATACATACCAATGGAATATACAGTTATTTGAGATGTTTTATGACAATTTGAATATCATAATACATTTATAAGTAAATATATCAATAAATCTACATACTAGCAAATATTTGCAGACATTCTTAACCCACAAAGTACCAATTACAAGTGTAAAGTAGTAAATAAATATTTGTAGACCTTGCCAGATTTCCCATCAACGTGAAGCAATAACGTGTTTCCGGTGTTTTGATAACACTGAATTTATTATATAAATCTATTCGCCACAGTTGTGGTTAAAAGTCGCGTTAAACAATTGACACTAAGTGGTAGTTTATGGCAGTCTCTATTGTTTCACGATCAAGTTAGATAATAATAGATTGATAATTATTTAACCTCTAGCTAGTACAATCAAATCATTTGTCGATTGAAGGGAATGATGGAGTAAGCATAATTTTTTTGGGAGTTACGTAATGCTACCTTTAATATTGCCATCATGTGTGCGAATTTATGCCATCGGAGGTTATTGCCATCATGGATCGTCCTTGGCCTCGTCGATTCAGCTTTAATAACCATAATTAAATTTGATTCCTAAATATCACAAAACTGTATTATATGTAAAATATGTTATTTGCAGGTTTACATAGAATCTCAAACACGTATATTTCAATTTTTTTCACTTATATTTTTGGTAAAAAGCTTATTATAAATAGTTTTAACGGAATTAACATAAAGCGGTGATTTTTTTTTCATGATTGATAATTGAATTTTTCATTTATTCTTTGATTATTTACTACCAAATGCTTATTTTTAATTCTTAATTACAGATCGACGAGGAGGTTATCAGAGATACCGAGATGACCGTATCATGTGGTGAGGGTGGTGGTGACCATGGTGGTGGTAATGACAATAGAGGCAATCACCATGGAAGCGGCGATGTCTTTACCGTCTCAGTGACAGGAGGCTTTGATAACGAGGGCTTCTCCAAATCTGGTGAAAACTTGTCAGATCCTGTAAAAAAGCCGCGTGAAATTAGCGATGAAGAAGCGTCACAACAAGGCAAATTTAAATTATCGAGAAAGGAAAAATGGCGTATTTTGAAGAACATCGGTGCTGTCTCCTTTGCCTTTATGATCCAATTCACAGCGTTCCAAGGAACTGCTAACTTACAATCCAGCATTAACGCCAAAGATGGACTCGGAACGGTGTCTCTCAGCGCCATCTATGCCGCACTAGTTGTTAGTTGTATCTTCGTTCCGACTTTCCTCATCAAGCGATTGACCGTGAAATGGACGCTGTGCGTCTCAATGGCGTGCTATGCACCTTATATTGCATCTCAGTTTTATCCGAGATTTTACACTCTTGTACCAGCCGGTGTTATCTTGGGCATTGGCGCTGCGCCTATGTGGGCGTCGAAGGCTACGTACCTGACACAAGTCGCTGGTGTATACGCTAAATTAACAGACCAATTGGTCGACGGTATTATTGTACGATTCTTTGGTTTCTTCTTCCTTGCTTGGCAGACCGCTGAGTTGTGGGGGAATTTGATCTCTTCTCTCGGTAAGCTGACGACAATCTTTCCCATGATATTATAGACTATAATTGTGATTATGTTTAGTGTTAAGCAATCCTCATGGAGGTGATGGCTCCACCCCAACCGATACGTCTTCCTTCGACACATGCGGCGCAAACTTTTGCGTGATGAACAGCAATAGTAACGATAATCTTTCCAGACCGGATGACAAAGAAATTTTCGAAATCTCGACAATCTACTTGGCTTGTATTTTAGCTGCAGTTGTCATCGTAGCTGTTTTTGTCGATCCTCTATCAAGGTAAATTAAATCATTTAGAACAACTACGTATTTTTCACTAGTGTATCTAATTTGCACTAATTTGTAGTTACACGCAAAAATGATTGTGTAAATTGAACAAATTGTACATATCCGCAGTAGTGTTTACATAATGCCAATTAGAACAATCACATTAATATTCAGAATATTTTAAATCCGGTTTGTCATATACAGAAACACAATATAATTTCGGTAGTGCATTATCATGCTGATTGATAGTTTTGCAAATGTCCCAATTACGAACAATTCATGAAGTGGGATATTTGGATCACAATGGAAAACAAGTCAAGGTGATTTTTGTTCACATCAAAATTATCATCATTGCATAAGATTGAAAATTACAACCTATCAAAATAAAGGATGTGATCCTTACGTGATTGTATTTCTAATTTTCGTTCTGAAATTGGTTGTTATTAATTTTGGCATTTGACCGTTGCCGTTTAAAACAAATAGCCGCAGACAAATTGTTACCCGAATTTAAACGTTTTGAAATTGTCCAACATAAGTGATGTTTGTTTGCAAATTAATTTTGGTCTAGGTTACGTTTTGATTTTATCAGTCGCGACAATGTTTGGCAAGGCTGCAGTCATTAGTTCACTGTACCCAGCTTTCAAATTATAAATAATATTCACAACTTTGCAAATTACAGCTTTATTTAATTGTGGTAAATTAAATACTAGTAATTGACATTTGTGATGGATGTGAGAATTTGACATTGTAATCAGTAATCATTGTACATTATAATTTTATTTATCAAGGCTTGAGTTAACTTTATTATTTTTAAGTAAGATCCGTTAGCAGATTAAGGTCGTCTGGGGCCAATAGGCACTTTATGTTTGGGGTTGCCCTCTTTTATACTAGGGTTGGGATGACAACATTTTCATTGGTTTTTGAAAGTGTCGAAAGTTGTAGGTTGATAAGTTGGTGGGGGGCGGGCGGGTGATGGGGACATATTTGGGGTAGTACAAACGAAAATAAACCAATTTTGGTTATTTTCCTAACCCTTAGTTCCGACAAATCCACCCACATTCCTTTCTTCTGCTTACCCTCCAAACCATCATTCTTTCCTTGCACACCATTCTCATATATCCTTCATCAATCTCTTGCTTCTCTTTCTATTCACTTTCTCCTCGAACCTTAACAACCATGCTGACTTATTTCTGAGGACCTTCATATCCTTGATGAACCACGTCTGTTCTCTCCCTAACGCTTCCCAATTACACAATACCCATACTTCCTTACTATACATCAGTGTCGGCTGGAGACATTCATCCTATAATCTTAGTACCACATCCCAATTATTTCTCCACCTATTCCCACAGTTTCGTTTCACCCCAATGACTCCCCACTTACCATTCGCGCTAATCAGAAACGCTAGGTATTTGAATACATCCACTCTCTCGATCATTCCTTTTTCCACATCAAGCATTCCACCCTTTTTTTCTCCCGCTTGCAGTCCTAAACAGCCAATTCGTCTTTTCCCCATTCACGTTCTGTCCTCTTCTATCCATGTACCTTCCTACCTTTTCAATTATACGCTGCAGGCTTTACCTCTCCCTTGTCAGGATTATCACATCGTGGGCATACGTCAGCATCCATACTTTTCTTTTCTTTTTCCCAGTGTAATCCCACCATCTTTACCGTTTTGTAATTCCTCTTCCATATCACTGAGGTACAGGTTGAACAAAAGCGGACTCATCGGGCATCTTTGTTCTGATACCACTTGCACTCCTAAACATTTCTAACATCCTCCCATTCATTTTCGCTACAGTCTACGTTTCAACATTTAGCCTATACACCCAATTAACAATCCCCTTACGTACTCCCTGTTATCTTAGGCACTTAATCAGCTGCTCTCGTGGGGCTGTCTCGTAGATTGCCTTAAGGTCCAAGAAAACCGCACAAAGAGTGTGAGCAGTGTGAGACTTTGCTCTGTCACCCCTCACCTCTTTCTATAACTGGCGGGGGACCTAGATATTAGACATATTTGTCCGAAATGAATTTGCAAACCTATTTTTCAATCAACAACATAACGTTCACGCAATATTTTTGTTTATATAGGTATGGTGAGAAACAAAGGCGTAACAGTGCTGCTGAAATTTCTGGTATTCAATTGTTATCCGCAACAGCGTATCAATTAAAGAAGCCATATCAACAGTTGCTAATTCCTATTACGGTATGGATTGGCATGGAGCAGGCGTTTATTGGTGCTGATTTCACCCAAGCCTATGTGTCCTGTGCACTTGGCATTCCATCGGTGGGCTATGTGATGATTTGCTTCGGCGTAGTGAATGCTATCTGCTCGCTACTCTTCGGCTCGGTGATGAAATACATCGGAAGACAGCCTATTATGGCACTTGGTGCCGTCGTCCATTGCGCACTGGTCGGCTGGTTCCTCGTCTGGAAGCCACATCCGTCCAATCCTTCCGTGTTCTTCATTGCTTCCGGTTTGTGGGGCGTTGCTGATGCTGTCTGGCAAACACAAGTAAATGGTACGAAAATGAATGACTTTCATTAATATCTGTTATTAGCCACACACGCCTTTGAGTTTAATTACCAGCATTCAATGAAGCACGTGTGAAATTTACATTTGATACGTATTTGTTAAATAAGAGTCACAATCGTAAATGCGTCATGTCCGACGGGATGAAATGAAAATTGCACAACACACAATTGTTCGTAAATCGGATGCGGTAGAGTGATTTTGATGAGCATATAGGAACGCGGAATGAATGAAAAGCGAGTTGATTTTTATGAAAATTGCAGCATTTGAAATTAATTCGCGTTTACAATTTTAACAGAATTTATTTATTACATGTATTGGTATAAGATCCAGATTTGGCTGGATTCACGATTGGCTTGCGGCGTTTTTGTTCGTTTATGAATACATTCAATCCACCCATAGTTATTTCGATTGATGATGCAAATAGGTTTTACAACTTTTTTTACAACCTCTCGAATTATTTTTTTCTTTGCGAGTTGTTGTGAATGTTGCGATTGTATAGATTGGATGTTTTTGGTTTCATTCGTCTGTCATTCGCGTGCTCAAAATTATTATTCAAATTAATTCACTTGACGAACAAACCTAGAAATAATTTGCAAAAACGATGAATGTGAAATTTAAAACTTAATTATCTTCTTATAATATGGAGTTATGTTTTTAAATGCACGAAAATGATCTATAAGCAAAATAGTGGAATTCAAGCTCGAGGAGTAGAAATTAATCACACAAGTGCCAAACACGCATGTTTGAAATTTAGCGGAATGAATTTATAAAATCGTGATGCGCAGTTTATTGGCATTTCGATGACCGAAATTTTAAAATTACTATGGAATATTTTACTTGTTCTATTTACTCTTCGTTTAATATTCGAAGAAGTATGCGTGTAAGAAGTGGTTTTAACTGGTTATAACTGATTATATAGGATGTGAGAGTACATATTTACGCTTTCCGTGATCAACCTAGAAATTTTAAGATAAAGCGTATTTGAAATAAGTCATATTTAGAAAACACGACGAAATTAACTGACTTTTGTGTTTAAACACATCATGAGAAGTACAATATATCTGATTTCTGAAATTTGGGAAAATATTCGCTAAAATATAAGTGAGATGCTCAAATGAATTATTTTCGCTACAAAGTGCGTTTTAACACATCTGGAGAGGGATAGCTGTAATACTTAGAACGTTAACACTTGATTTATAGAAGTTTGGAAAATATATTAAAGAAAACGTGTATAGATGTGATCGAACGACCAATTTCCTCTAAAAAACGCGTTTCAGTACCTCGGGAGATCGATAGATGAATTTTTTTGAGCGTTAAAACGTGAAATCTGAAGTTTTGGGAAATATTCTGTAATATAGAAGGGAACACATGTTTAGATCTGTGCTGAAACGACATATTTTCAGTAAAATCTGCGTATACACATATCTGTAGTTACGAAAACATCAAGGAAGATGGCCCTAAAAAGGCCTATTCCTGAGAGTATGTAATAAATTTGGTAGCAATCTACTACTGAGAATTCCCTCTTTCTGATTTATCATCTTTAGTTCTGCCATATCTTATTGACTATTATATTTACTCTTTGAAAACATCAATGAAGAACTAATTAACATCAATTTTGAACTATTTAAAAAGGGCCGATTCCTGAGACTATGTAATACATTTGGTATCAATCTACGCCAGAGAATACCCTCTTTGATATCTTTTTTGAGTTGAATTTTAAATTAATTCTTGAAAGTAATCAATAAAAAAGGGTCATAAAAAAGGCCGCTAAAATTAAGGGGAGTTTTCGATGCAAACTATTGTTTCTTCTTATTCACTATTTTGGGATCGTTATATCCAAGTTCGATACATTCGGTACGAAAAAGTCTTGTTACTTTTTGAAAGTTTAAACGATGAATGAAAAAATGAATAAAGAAGGCATCAAAAGAAAGTTTTTGTTTAAAATGTGATGCGGTACTTTTTTTTTCAATTAAATATCAAAATTTATTTCCGCGTTTTATTTTGGCATATATTTTAAATTGTTCTTGAATATATTCTGGGGTAGTTGCATATTTATTTTAATTTATTTAATTTTAGGACTTTATGGAACTCTATTCCGTCGCAACAAGGAAGCCGCCTTCTCTAACTACCGCCTTTGGGAGAGCACAGGTTTCGTGATTGCATACGCTTATTCAACGCATTTGTGCGCTAGAATGAAGCTCTATGTAATGTTGGCGGTACTTCTTGTCGGTGTGTTTATGTATGTGATTGTTGAGATCCTCCACATGCGTAAACTTCGAAGGCAAAAGGAAAAGGAGCGCAAGGCAGCTGCGTTGGAAGCAAAAACCATGCCACCACCACCCATGGAACCTGAAGAGACCGATGACGAAATCGATGAAATTGACGACAAGATTATCGTTACACATTTCTAGATTTGCACCAAAACTACCACATCCACCTTCACCGCATGCACACATTGGCTATCTTCCCCAACGCGAATCTACCAGGTATGTATACATCATTAATTGCAGTTGTATTTAATTGTTAGCTCTTATGTTGATTAAGATTGATGATTCTCTTATAACACTTATAAATTATGGGTTTTTCAAGTTTTGCACACGAAAATATTATGGATACATCTGACAGAATAATTAATCATTGTTTTTTTTTTGTTTGTTTTGGTAATGTTGGAAGCACAGTACTGGGCAATCAAAACTTCCTTGTTTACAATCACCGTACCCAAATTAATAGTCAATTACTTGTAATTATTGCACGGCGCCCAGCATCCGTTTTCACGATATATGACGATAGAAAAATTCGACCCAAAAATATACGTATTCTCAATGTGGTTCTCCTTGAAAACATTCGTTTAGTACCTGTAAATCATCACAGATTGTTAGGTGTCAGTTGATTTCTGCAATAAAAAGTAATTCATGGACGAATTAGCATTGAAACAAATATCTATAAAATTATAGAAATGCTTATTAATTAATAAATCTGCAAAAAAAAATCTCAATGAAAACACTGCTTGATTTATTAAAAGTCAGAAATGCCTCACAAAAAGTGTGTAAACATATTTCCATGCGTCAATGTTTTAATGAATTGTTGTTTGATGGCTGATTAAACGTAAACTAAAAGATTGTACAATGTAATCAGTTTGTTTACATCGTGGAAGGTCGTATATGCGAAAAGTCTTCCTGCACGCACCTATATTGAATTAATTACCAAAATATGTAATATAGCTAAGAGAAGTTTAAACGAGTTTGGTTGAGTATTTGCTATTCATTAAGAACTCATGAATATTGAGATGTAAAAGTAAGGCGTAATAATTTAAAACCACACCAAACTAGATAAAAACAAATGATGCAATAAATTATTGATGGTTCATTTCGTGTGTGAAGTTTTTAAAAGTTTTCCGGGTGATGAAAATATATTGATTTAAACAATGGATTTGATATCAGTAACATTAATATCTTCCCAGTGGATTTGTCATTATGATAAATGTCTTTATGATTTTCTTAAAATAATATTTACAAAATAATTGTTGATATTTTACGAGAACATTAATTGGAGTTAGGTAAAATAAGACGTAATGATTTAAATCGTTACCGTTCCACAAAATCAAGTGGTTTGCATGCTTATCAAGCAATTATAAACGTTTATATAAATTATTATAAACTTATTATAAAAAAGGCGTATAACATAATCGTCCGAATATTTTTTGCCGACCTCTTGGGTACGAAATCTACTTTCTAGTCTTTCTTCACAATTTAATTGGCAAGCATTAATTTTTAATCTATCAGTCAATCAATTATTCCGGCCACTTTTTGCAAACATTCCTTGTTTGCCTGTTTATTACAAATGAAAAAACGTTCCGGATCTAAAACAATTGATTTCCTCCATGAATAAAAATAGTTATCATAATTATTTAATCATATACATTCCAAGGTGTTTCTAAACACTTTTCAAAGAAGTGCGCTTTGGCATGTTGCTAATTTAACTTAATAACATGAACAACTTAAGCAATCGGTAATTTATTTCAGTTTGCAGCAATGAGAAGTGAGGTATAATACTTATTTTAGCACGTTCATCGTATAGATTTTTTCTCTGGGTAATACCAATAATCACTTTATAATCCTTATGTTACGTAAAAGTCGCCGTTAATTTATGAGAATGACATTGACTTCATATTGTTAGTGTGGAATATTTTTTGCTGCGAATTCTGAATAAACATTAACATTTCTTTCAACTACAAGGAGTTGTGCCGACTGATAACGCAGATAATAAAATTCTATTGTTCCGTCAAATATAATTACATTTTACTTTTTTTCCATGCAATGTTCATGCTACGTCAAAATGCGAGTGATAACGGCGATTGTTTTCGAAAGTGAATCACGTTTGTTGGTGCTAAAAACTGGATATTTCCTGATTTTTTCTGATTGCATTAATCTGTTCACATTAATATGCAAACCGCATTATTACCGTAGTGAAATTTGCAGAGAATGCGCAGTAAAATCAATAAATATATTAAAAACAATTATTCACAGTAATATTAGTTATATACATAATAGTTATATACTAATTATATAAGTAAAATCTTTCGAAACTAGTTATACAATTTTATGTTGTTGAACAATGGCAATTGTCGTGATTTTTTTATGAATTTATGCCGGTAAAACTTTGCTATTTGTAGTCTTTTCATAAAATTTTCTAAGAATACTTATTAAAATCTATATTAAAATTAAATTTACTAAATATCAATACAATCGTTTAATTAATGAAAGTGATAAAATGTTACAGCACATTTTACAGACATTTTTTTTATATTTTAAAATGTACTCTTATTATGTTATATATTTTTCTGGTTATCGATCTTGAGAGCTGTCCGCATTAAATGTAATAATATTATTTATTTTTCTATTTGGGTACATAGCATTGTTCGAAAAAAATATCTTTTTATATATGCCCACATTATACTATTTTTATATTAAGAAGAGCTGCTTAAGACAATAGCATTAACCCCAAGTCCATATTAAAATTACATTGGCGGATAACTTACTATCAAAAATTTTGAAAAGTCTCTGATTCGTCCATATACTTTTATGTAATTGCCGTAGAACAAATTTGAGGATTTCGGGTATTTCATCGCGTTACATTTTTATATTCACACTGATAATAGAAGAAGAGTTGCTTAACACAATGACGATTTTAGGATTATCGTCAATATATCATGATATCACAATTATCCGCCATGTAAATTGCGGAAAATTTGAGAATTTTAGGTACTTGTATTTCTTGTTATATTATTATATTCATACCGTTAATAAAAGAAGAGTTGCTTAATATAATAACGTTAATCCCAAATTGATATTAAAGTTACGTTGCAAGATAATTCTTCTATTCCAATGTGGATAAGTTACAGATTCTCCCAAATACCGCCATGTAAATCACGTCGGACATATTTGGGAATTTCGGGTATTTGTATATCTAGTTATATTTTTATATCAACACCCCTGATAAATGAAGAGTTATTTAATGCAATGACGTTAATCCCAAATTGATATCACAATTACGTCGCAAGATAATGCCTCTATTTAAAATGTGGAAAAGTTACGGATTCTCCCACATACCTCTGTGTAAATCCCATTGAATGAATTTGATAATTTGGGGCATTTGTATATCCCGTTACATTTCTATATTCACACCCCTGATAGAAGAAGAGTTGATTAACATAATGACGATAATATTAAATTGATATCACAATTACGTCATAAGACTTTTACCCCAAGTTATAGCATCGATCTGACAGAAGTTATAGCACAAATAATCCGTAACATTTTTTCCTCACGCTACTATGCGTCGATTCGAGAAATATTTTCGTTATCTATTCAAAGATTCGAACCAGACACGACCTTAATCCACACCTGACTATATGAATTCCAAAATTTTTAAACATATAAAGTTATTATTAAACTAATTAATCTAAATATATTTATTTTTTTCAGATTCTATTATCACATCAACTTTTCCTTGCATTATTTGATGCCAAAAGCCAAACAACAAACATATATAAGGTATAAATTAATACTGCGAAGAGCCTGTAAGTTTAGTGTTAAGCGTAGAATCTTCATGAATCCTGTACTTGTAAATAGGATCTATTTGTGGGATTCATGATAACTAACTGATAAGCTTATTCCATCATGCAAATTTCCTTTGTTGCATTTTATGTCTTGTTTCCATTGAAAAATACCAAACAGCTAAATTATTAAAAATATATTTGTTATGTATTGAATTTTAAGCAAGAAGTATACTATTTGCTACTAATTGAATAATTTAACATCAAGAACATTAATAACTTATTGTTAATTTTATGGTTGTTTGTATATTTAAGTATTAATCATGTACTGTGATTCACATTCGATTGAAACAAAGAGATAAAGATATGTTACAGTTATACAATTATAAAGAGTACTTAGAAATTTTAATGAAAACTACATTTACGGATTTTAAACCGATTTTAAACGGGTGCCTTAAGATATTGTGAATACTGTTACACCGCATAATTAGCTTTGTAATGTGATTTGGTGGATCATTACAGTAATTAGCAACTAGTCGTAATACACCCGCACGGCATTTAACTTAAATTTAGTTAAAATACAAGTATTACGCCAGCAATGCTAGGAATAATTTAAATGGGAATTAACTAAAACAAACTTAATTATTTTATGATTTTTTGCCACATGTACGATTTATTAAAGTATAAAGATCAAATTTACGGCTAGAAATTTACTCACTTCTCACCATATTGGCCTTAACATTTAATTAATAATGAGATGTAAACTAGGGTGAAAAGTGAAAGTGTAATATTGTAGAGATTTATCACAACTATAAATGTACGTTGTAGTTTATGATGCACTCGTCAGATGTGAGTTGATTATTTATGTTGTTAATTTTATTATGACGCAATAGTGTTTGAATTGGCAGCAATTTCTTGATAACGCAACAATTTTGGTTTATTCGTGAATTTCATTAAGTATACAAAGATTGCTGTAATTACTATTTTAGAAACGTTAACTTGTACAGTATGTAGTTTTAAGAAAACCATGCAAATGTTAGTGATTTACAAATTATTTTAAATTATGATGAATGATATTACAATCCTAATTTAATATTATTCCAGATGATGAAAGTAATAAATGAATTAGTACAAATTATTCAATTTTTCTTGTATTACATTGTTTTTACGTATTTTAATATAAAAAGTCCTAGTTCAAGTCCTAAGAGTTTTAGTGTCAAGTATCGCTCTGTGAAGAAGTATCTCTCTCTAACTCGTCTGACGTCTATCCAACTATTGTGCTGAAAAAGGAGAAATATTGGGACGTGTCTCACTTTTTGATCTAGCTACAAGCTCGAAGACATGCTTTCTCATCATCATAAATGAATGAGTAATAATTGTTGAATATTTCTTGTATTACAATGTTCATGTTCATTGATATAAACATTCCTTGTTCGTGTCCCAAGTGTTTTAGTATCAAATATCACATCGTGAAGATCGATAGTTTTTCTTCTTATTTTAGGCCGGCGCCCTATGTTTTCTAATCAACGTTTCTGAAGGTTGGTTATGATGCGTCAGATATTAGGAACCCAACTTTTTGTCATGTTCGCAAATCTGATGTTCTTCATGGTCATTCCTCCATTTGTTGATGCCTTCGGCCGGTTGAAGATTTCAGTATTTTGCTTTTTTACCCCGTATCGTGCACCCTAACATGGCGCGCATGATTCTCATCTCTTTTGTTCTTAGAGCGATCAATAAAACATATTTTAAAATATTGCTAACACTTGTACATTCGAAATAAATATAGTTAATTATTCCAACCAAATTAGACGTAGAGAATGTTTAAAATTTCAGGCACGGGGCATAAACTATTTATCATCATTAAGCCATTAAGCATTAAGCCTCATTATTCCTTGAGGAGCAAAGAGTTGCAGCAAAAGTTTTTGTTCCATCGCTTTATGACGAATCTACGCCACGTGGTTTTCAGTAGCCCACATGAACGTTTACCTTGGGCAAACGAAAAAGAAGGATCAAAACTATCTGCCTTTTACGTTTGTTTAATTATATTTGTTAATCAAACATGTCATTAAACTTGATTATGTTTTAATAATTAAATCTTGGCCACTTAACATAGTACTTCAGGAGAAGGGAAGAATGAGAGTGAGGTGGCAAGTGAAGTAACAGGTGGCTACGTTTGGGGAGTGGTTGGTGCGAATAGGAGAACATTGAATGGCGAAAAGTTTATGGATGTGTTAGTTCAAAGGGAAGTGAGAGTGCTTGGAGAATGCAGAGTCTTCCCAAGTTGCTGGGATTCTTTCGAAAATGTTCACAATATGTATCATCGGAATTGGGCTGCGAACATTTTGCTAAGAGATGTTTACAGTCTCACTCTCAATTTGCTCACCTTACCGAAGGAACAATTTCTGAAATCTGAATATTTGGATGAATACTTCCAACCTTAGAATTATTACTTTTAAAATGTTCTATAAATAAATA